>WTSP01004859.1:0-88569 GCA_025331215.1 Actenoides lindsayi | reverse complement strand
GCCGCCTCCAATACGGTCGGTACAAAGTGACCTTGGCGCCGCGTACCCCCCGCTTCCGCCGCGCTGCATCCGGGTGCTCGTCGCCGGGGACCGCGCTTGCGCAGAGACGCCCATCCCGTCGGCTCCGAGGTGCGACAGCTGGAGCGGGTGAGTGGAGGCATCGCGCCATCCGCCCCCATCGTCGCCCCCGCCCGCCCCCCCCTCACCCTTACCCTCTCTCCGCAGAGACACCGGATTGTGGCCGCCGGGACGCCGCCCGCTAAGATGTTCGCTTGCGCCAAGCTCGTCAGCTCGCCCTCCCTGGTGAGTGGGGGCGCCGGGGCCTCTTCGCCGGTCGCGTCCCGGACTGCGGCGGAGGCGGCAGAGGTCGCGGGGTTCCTGGGGGCTGGGTGAGCCCCTCAGCCCCGCGGCAGGCCCCTCGAACGAGCCTGTACTAGGGGCTGCCTGCCTGAGTGCCAAAGGGGGAAGGGGGGCGAGCTGCGGCGGGGCCGGGTTCTCTTTCCCGCCTCCTTGGCGCGGGCTAGGGCCTTTTGCCAAGGTGAGGGGCCTTTCCACACGACGTGAGGAGGGAGGGAGGGCAGCGCAGTGATAAGTTCTTGGGCCTGGTGCTCTCTGAGCCTTGCTGTAGGTCAAACTCCAGCCTGTTGCTTGCCCTGCACAAGGCCTGGAATTTTTCGCCCTTGCAGAGATAAGGGCCTGTCCTGCTTGAAAATGTCCTTTCTAGCTTGCAGAACGTCTTGCTTTGCATGGTGCAGGCACAGGTTTCCCCTGCAGGAAGAGTTTTCTGCAAGAGCCGATTTGACCTTAGACTGCTGGCAGCCCAAGGACACATGCAGGCCGCTTGTGAAACAGGATTCATTCATTTATGTCTCACTAGATTTAAAAGTCTAGGTTATGTTTGTGTATTTAAGATTTCTGGAATTCATTTTGATGCCTTTTACTCTTTCATTTTAAAGTGTATATCACTGTCTGTTAGTCTGTCGGGTTTTTTTTTTTGTTACTGTTTTGCTATGTTTTCTGTCAGTATAACACATGCACAAGTTCAATGCATGATGTAGCTATATACAATAACATCTTCTGAAATGGGTGCTATCAGATTGCATGGCAGCATTTGCTTCTGTATCATTTATTGTACATCCAGCTATGCAACTATTTTAGTTGTCTTTGAAGTAAGACAAATGGCTTAGTAAATAATAGCCTTATAGTCTTACAGACTATTGTATGGGAACAGCTGTGATCAAATATTTTTCATTTTTTACAGCTTCTTTCTTTTTCTTGCAGATCCGTGCTGGATCAAGAATCTTGTACAGGCCAATTTCGGCATCTGTGTTGTCTAGGCCAGAGGTCAAGAATGGAGAGGTACCTTATAAACAAAATTCTGTATCTTCCTAAATTACCTGGTGAGCCTAAATGTCCTCAACCTAGAGTTCACTTGTACTAACTCAAATACCTATAGTGTAAAACTTAAGTCAGACACCTAATAATACTTGTTGCTGTCTTGCTGCTTCCCCTGAGAAGTCTTTCACATAAAAAGTTGATTGCTTTCTGGTGCACCAAGTAGCATTCTGAAATTACTAACTTTTAGTTATAATTTTATCACCTGGAAGAGGAACTAGACATTGGATCTAATACAACTTTTAAAGCTGCAGAACAACACTATCAAAGTGGTCATTGGAAATGGTCTGTCTGAATATAATGCTTTTTCATGTTTTGTTTTCTTAGGGCAACTCAACACTTAATGGGGCCCAAAACACTGTCTCCCGACTAGCACTTAGAGAATTCCAGACTAGTGCTATCAGCAGGGACATTGACACTGCTGCCAAATTTATTGGTGCTGGTGCTGCCACAGTAGGTGTGGCTGGTTCTGGTGCTGGTATTGGAACAGTCTTCGGTAGTCTAATCATTGGTTATGCCAGGTAATCAATCTCTCTTGTAAAACTCTTGAAATGCATGCAGATTTATCTTGAGACAGCACCCCCAGATAAGCTTAAGTTATAGTAAGGATGATGGCACTGTAATAAATTCTGTTAATAATTACTATTAATGATAAACATGGCTGAATAGAATAATGCAAAACTTTAGCATACTAATCAGAATGGCTGTATTGTTAATTTCAGAACTTTGTACACTCTACCTGGAGAAGAGATCCAAAAGAAATGAGATAATTGGACTTGGTCCGTGTTTTGGTCACTGAAGTCAATCTTTCAGCATTCAGTTCTAGAACTGAATGAAAAAGCTAGCCTGCATCTTCCCCATGCGAGGGGAGAAGTCCTAAAGAGAAACTGTGTGAAAACTGGTAATACGTAGTGTGAGTGTGTATGCTTTAGGCTTTGTAGTCAGGACTGTTGTTTAGAAATGGATGCTTAATTCAGTTTTCTGACACACTCAGCTTTGCATCTTAGAATATGTAATTACTTAATTGAATGACTAATTATTCCTTCTAGGAGTCTGAAGGGGGTGAGGATCTTATAGTAGGGATGGACTTCTTCCAGATAAGTTTAAAATGTTCCTGTAGTAGGAATAGGTCATAAGCTATCATAGAAGAACAGAACTGATACAGGCATAAAAGAGCTTTATTGAAGGTTTCATGTTCTTCATTACTCTTTCCAACCAGTTAGAAATCTCTGTTAAGAAGTAAGACTTAATGAAATCTTAAGCCCCACTGAAGACATGGAAGTTCAGTTTCTTGAAGAAACCATAAGTGTTTTCAGTACAAAATTGTTTCCTTTTGTGAATTTTGCCATGAGCATGTCAATAAGACGTTGTAGAGCATTACTTGATAGTATTACTTTGGGGTGCTTGTGGGAGTGGGGGTGGTGGTATTTGTTTCTTTTTTTCCTCCCATGTGCTTGGAGGGATATTTCACTGCATTTTTGCAACAATCTGCTATGTATTTTTTTTTTTCTTTAGATGGTTTCAGTTCCTCTATTAGTCTGAGAGCTACTTAGTGTCAAACTTCCTTGGAATAGACTTCTAATGTCACAGATGTGAAATAAATTTATAAAGCATAGTGCTGATAGTTCCTTCATGGGAGGATGTAGAGAAGTCCAATTCAAAATTGTGTATGAATATAGCCAGAAAAACTGATCATTTGAAAAACCCATATACAATCTGTATAACTGGAATCTAGTCTTAATTGACAACTCATTTGTCTTCAGTGAAATCCTTTCTAAGAATTACCTCTGCTTGGATTTACTGGTTTTTTTGGTTATGGCATCTGTGGCAAGGAAGTATGAGGTTCTTAATCTAACAAACACATTAAACCATCAAAAGATTAAGTCTTATACCTTCACTTTCTTGTAGAAATCCTTCTCTGAAGCAGCAGCTGTTCTCATATGCTATCCTGGGATTTGCCTTGTCTGAAGCTATGGGTCTCTTCTGTCTGATGGTTGCTTTCTTGATCCTGTTTGCCATGTGAAAGGAGATCTGCCTGTAATATCGGCATTGGAATGTAACTCTGCATTTTATGGGACTCCCATGATGTTGGTGTCATGGAAACTGATACCATTTCCAAAGTCATTTCATTAAAGATAACAACTTTAACTGTCAACTTGTTGCCTGCATTTATTATCTTTCTCACTAGGATATATGGAAGACAATACCTTGTCATTCAGTCACCATGGATTTCTCCTGATAGTGACATATTGTACAGGACCCTTGAAATAATGACTTCCAAGTCAAATATTTTACTTAATAAGCAACATGATGATATATATTAAAATTAATGTGGTATATATTTGAAACATCAAGGGATACACAGAGTAAATGTGAAAGGCTATACTGCTGGCCTTGTTTCTTCATTTGTGCTCCGAACTTAGCCAGAGCTGTTTCTCTGCACAGTTTGCTTTTTCTCAGACTAGCTGGCCCGTAAGGTGTTCTGGTAGCTCTTGACAGAAGGAGCTAAACACAAATTCATAAACAGTGATATGGAAATTCTCTTTGTATCAGTTTTCAGTTACACTATCAATTTTGGTCACTATGGTAAAAATTGTAACTCAGTTCTGACCAGCATTCTAGTTTAACTAAACTGACTCTGTTAGGTTGGTCCAAGGCATTTGTGGCACATGGATATTACACTCTTACTTAGTTACTGCATTCTGGGCACCACCTCATTAAAAGAGAGAACTTCCAGCTTCCTAATTTTGTAAACGGTGCTACTATATGCTAATGTGCTGGGGGGTTGATAGCATCTCAGACTTCATTCAGAATATTAAATGGTAGATCCGATCATTTTACAAATATAAGCTGAACTTTGGAAGAATGTGAGCAAGCTTGTTACAAGTTTGTCACCCTGCTGTTAAAGGGGTAATTACGGGGTTAAATCTAGAAAACTTTTTAGTGCAAGATGCCTATCCCTAGGGAAATGGGGCAATGACTAGTGGCTCTCAGATCAGTGCAAGGTGCAGGTAAGACCTTAGTTTTCATCAGCGTTCAAATACCAAGCTGATGTTCAGAGAGACATGGTTTACTGGCGGACTTGGCAGTGCTGGGTTGTCGGTTGGTCTCAATCTTAAAGGTCTTCTCCAACCTTTAACGATTGTATGATTCATGTAGCCTAACTTAGACCTAGCATGAGAAGTTAACTTTCCCCATATGTTCTTGGGAGAAAATAGTAATCTAGAAAGGATTGAAAGCTACTGTGTAAATATAGAGCATCCTTTTATATAAGTGAAGTTTTGGAGTGTGGAATATGCAACATCTTTAAATATGTGCCTCTAGCACAATATTAGTAGTGCCTTCCAAGTCTGGAAGTGGATTTTTGGGGTGTGAGGGGTAGGAGGGAGAGTGTACTGCAGCTATTTTTGATGTGGTCTATGCTCATTGAGTGTTCAGTTGAAATTATTATTATCCATTCTTGTAAACCGTTTTGTTACAGGGCTGACATTCAGTGTTTGCCCTGGACGTAAGGTAGATAATGATTACTAGAATTCTAGGCTAAAGCTCATCTGTGTACTGCTGTCCTGGGAGGTAATGAACTTTGTTCTGTTCTTTCAGTGCCGTAGAAATCTCTGCAGGTATCTGAGGTGGCAGTCCATATTTACTATTCTTACAACTAGTCTAGTTCACTTAATTCAACCTTCAGATTTCATTATCACTGGGATTCAGCCAAACAAGGATCTTCAAACTTGTCTTGGTCAAGCCAATTGTACTTTTCAATTCATTTGCATATAAAATGGTTCTGCTGAGTTGTAATTAGGTGTTTGGTGTAAAAAGATCTGGCTAAGCTGCTGCTCTCTAACCTCAATAACAAAGGCACCTGAGGTGCCACGAGTTACTTGAATCAGGTTTGAATAATGATTTCTGGATTTACATCCCATCTTTTCCCATGTGGTTCACCCTGTCACCATGTACTCTCTTCCCTATGATTGGCCTTGTCTGAAAGGCTGCAGAGTCTCAGGTGACCTCATATATGGACTTGAAGCCTGCCTATTTTAGTAGTAACACCTTCCCAAGTGTGTTACCTTTTAACTCACTCTTGGACTGGTCAGCATGGGCCAAACCCAAGCAAAATGGCTATTTGGTTATGCCAATCTTGAAAGAATCAGATCTTGGTCTTGTTGATGAGAAGTAATCAAGGACTTTCAAAATGTGGCAACAAAGCATGCAGGGGATTATCCTCCTTATAGACAATAAGGGGATTACAGTTAATGAGTGATGGCTAGATTTTCACATCTGAGTGATCACAGGGCACATTGACTCACTTTATTGTTCTGTTTTCCCTGTTCTTGAAAAACAGTTTAGTTTCAGTGGTTATTTGAGCACTTTAACAGTTTGGTCAAGTTGAGTGGTCTTAAAGACTAAAAATACTCTTGTTTTCCTAAAATGCTCACAAAATGACAATTATAAACATGTTAATGACTTTTTTTAATTAAAAAAAACTAAATAAAAAAACCAAAACCCACACAAAAAATAAACAAAACAAAAAACCCAACCTCTTTGCAGTGATTAGGCAACAGCAGATCAAGAATTTGTAATCTCCAAAAGAGTTTATGTCAAGAATTATTTTCATAGGTCAGAGAAACCAGATATAAACTTCCATGTGATGATGCTGTAGGCTTCACTTCCCTGCAACACTTTTTCACAGTTCCTTCTGATGTGGACCATGCTGACCTTAAAGATTTTAAGTTCATGAAAATTCATGTCATAGGTTCTCCTGATCCAAAGGCTGTGTTCATGTTTCAGTGTTGGAGGCAGCTGAAGCAGAGGTCTGTATTGTCTCTGAGTAACTGTTCTGCCTAACTCTCCCACTATATAAGACATCATGCCACCTCTGAAAGTGAAGTGCACAACAATGTTATCCCAATGTATAAAGAAGGGAATGTTTATGTTACCAGTTAGGCTTTGAGGCTATAGCTGCAGATACACACAATTCATCCTTTCTGTCCTTCTGCCTTTTATTTTTTCTTTTCCTGCTTTCCCTCTGTTTAGATTTTTTGCATAAATTTTAGACTGTAGAAAGACAAACAACTTGCAGTTCATTTTTTATTCAAGACTAATGCTGCCCTTTGATGGCAGAGCTAAACCACTGAAAAACACTTGTTTCTAAAACAGCTCTTAGTTACTCTGTGATGAAAGAAATAAGATGCCTATTCCTCTCCTTGCACTCACATTTGAGCCTTTGCAACATGCTTGCAATAAAGAATAGTTCCGCCTTTAAATGAGTGGTGTACTTTTATGCAGTGTTTTTTATCTCACCTTACCCGAAAGAACTTTGCAGAAGTTCCAAAAGAATTTGCAAGAAATGAAGCATAGCCTGTCACCTTTTGCAAGGTCAGGGAAATTTAGACAAAATGCAATTACTGCAACTAATACTACTGGTTTAGATTGTTTTGTTATTCATAGTTTCATACCCTCGGATCAGTCTTAGATTTGGAACAAGACAGTTCCAAATGATGCATGGGCATGGAATTAAAGCCTCATCTGTGATTCAGAGCACATACTAGCTAAACTGTGTTACTATGTATGATATTTTTCTAATTCATCCAAAATGCTTCTAGTTCCTTCTGTGTAAAATTTAGGCGCTTCCCTTCACTGTACAGCGCTGCAATGTTAAATAAAGTGACTGTTTAGCAGAACCATGGCCCCAGGCACACACCCAGCTCCTGCCCTCACAGCTGCGGTGCGTAGAGAGGGGGAAACCAAAGTAATAGGGCCAGCACACGCGTTTGGAGGGCGGATTATTCTCCAAGTTAGATGTGACGAGTGGTTTATTCTGTACCCGCTTTCTGCTGCCTTCCCCTCGCAGCAGCTGCCCGCTCTCCTCCAGAGCCAGCAGCAGACGACGGCGCTTCATCCTCCGAGCTCCTCATCCAGCTGCACAGATCGTCCCTCAACAGCAGCTTTACCCAGCCTGCTGGATACCCTTCAGCTTGGCTCTGGCGGCAGATGCGTTGTCCGGATGGGGCCGGTGAGATCTGCAGACAGCTACATCCGCCCGGAGTCCCCGGCGGAGACCGGGCAGTATTCCTGCGCTGATGGTGCTGGGTAGCGGAGCCCGTACGTTGGCCGGCGGCTCCCGCCGCTAGCACCGTACGTTGGACACACGGGAGGCAGCGCTTGGGCCGCCCATCCGCGGGCGGCCCGAGCAGCGCCCGCTTAGCTACCGCCGCGTCGCGGCCCCCGTTGGCCACACCCAGGCGTTTGTGCTCTTCCGGCCGCACCGTCACCACCCGCCCCGCCGGCGGCGTCCAATCGTCGGCGCGCGCCGCCCTTCACCCCGCCCTTCCCCGCCACGTGACCCGCACCTCCCCGCTGCCCGCGGCGATGTCGGCCGAGCTATCGCGAGAAGTGACGGAAGCCTGTGGGGGACCCGGCCTTTAATGTGCGGTTCGGCCCGCGTTCCCGGGGTGAGTTTGTAAACACCAGCGCGGCGCGGCCCGGCCCGGCCCGGCGGCGGCTCCTCCCTCCGCGCTGCAGCGGCGCCTGGGCGGGCGAGCGCACCGAGGGCGGAGGGGAGGGAGCGGCCCCGCTCGGCAGTAGGCGGGGGATACCCGGGAGGCAGTAATATGGCGCCGCCGCTTCTCTCCACGGCAGCCCCCTCCCCCACCGCGGCCTGCGGCTCCCACCGCCCCTAGAGCCGGGGCGGGGCGGCCCGGCCGGCGCCGCAGAGACCGTTACCCGCCCGGAGGTAGGGGTCCTGTCGGGGGCCCTGAGGGAGTGGATCGGGGCGGGGCGGCGAATGGGTGAAGGGGGCTGCAGCTCCCCGCGCCCTGCATCTGGAAGCAGCCTGCCCCGCGGGGGCATTGGCGGTACTTGCCACGGGCCCGGCCCGCGGCGAGGGCGGCGGGTGGAAGGCGGGGGGGAGAGCGGGAGGAAGGGGCCAGCCAGGCCTGGCCTTTGCGCCTCAGCTCCAAGGAGGCCTCTTCCTGCATCCATCTTCTGCTGTGAAGGGAGATCTCGGTCCTCTGTACCCTGGGCTGGTGCGGAGGATGTTGAGAGGGGTGCAGGGGTGGGTGAGGGTAAGAACAGCTTTTCTGTATCAGAGGGAGGTGTTAGCCTGCCTGGGATCCGGTGAATGTGGACATTCTGGACCAGCTGCCTCATTGACTTTGCATGTTATTGTGCATTCTGCCTCTTGAGTTACCTTACTAAAAGGTCCCTGAGGCTTTCACGTGAAAAAACACATCATAGACCCTCCATCAGTGATGGCTGTACAATGTTTTAGGCCACAATACAACTTGATGTTTGGAGTCAGGGGATATGTATGCTGCCATGTTGCTTCTGCAGTCCTTCTGCATCCCTGTTCTTGGAGTGAAATCTATGAGTATGTTTCCATGTCCCATCCATGCACTCTGTTGCTCATTTGCTTTTCATCATGTTGCTTTCTTCTAGAGATATTTATCTTCAAATAGTGATACTGTCACCTGTTTCCTTGCACTAGAATGAGGAATTCTAATAAAGCTGAGAATCCAGAATCACCTGCTACTTTCCAAGTAGTGACCCTGAATACGACCAAAGTGTACTTTCTTTTCCATCTTTTAAAGCAGTGTTTTTGTTTTCCTCTTGTCATACGCTAATCATGGCAGTGAATGTCATGCCCTAAGCCCTTGCTGAGTGTAAAGCTGGAGTTAATAAAAACAAATGTTCCTGAAGTTAAGGTCCTAATACTGCTAGGTCTGTATTGGATGCTAAATTCAGCATGATCTGCTAGGATGAGGAGGACCTTTCCTTCTGGTCCTTGTGGAAAGTTCTAGGTGTGATTTCTTCAGCCTTCTGCTGAAATGTAAGTTACTGTCTGTTAACGGACATCCAGTTACAGACATAATTTCAGACATAATTTAAGAAGGTCAAACTATAGTCAAGTTAGGCAGTCACTTGAATTCCCTCTCTATATAATTCTGCATTCCAGAATCAAGATTGGAAATTTGTTTTAATAAAAAACCAAAACAATGACTTTGTCAGGGTTTGCTTGTTATATAATGCATCAAAAGAAACGTGAAATAATAGAAAACCCTTAATGTGTATATATAGCGGAGCAGCTTTTTTAAAAATCCGTTATAGGTTTATGTTTTTAACATTGAAAATGCATGCTAATACTTAACTAGTTGAGTCTTTGATCTTCTTTCACAGTGTCATTGATATTTCAATCCTGATTTGAATTCTAGAAATAAGACCATGTTTGGTATGTCTTTTTCCAGAAAATTCTAGATAATTACTCTCTAATGTAAAATGCCTTCAGGTCTTAAATTTGAGCATGCATAATTTCATAAATAATTTTTTTTTCATACTACTTCTGTTTTGTGACAAAGACTTGAACAGCCTAAAGTATGTTATTCTTTTAAGCCTTGTTTAATTAAATTTTTAGTATATTTAGTGCCTAAAATTCCTTTTTCTGTCATCAGCTATTCCTTTTTTTTTTTTACTTCCACTATTATATAGTTTAAACTTAAAAATGCACACTTTTAGCTCTGAGAAACTGTACTACCTTTAGAAGTTTCTATGTTATTTCCAGTGTCTGGGGTTTTTTTAATTGTTTCTGATAATAATCTTGAATTTCTGTATAAAAATAATGCATTAACTGTCTTCAAAGGAGCAAACACAACTCTTTAACTTTGTTTTGGGAATAATGAATAGATTTCAAGTTATCATTGTCCTGTGTAACTTAACTACATTTCTTTCAAATCAGTAATGTGCACTCTAATCAGGCATTGGATAGATTTATTGATAGAAATATGAGTCAATATTTAATAATTATGCAATAAATATTTTTTTAAGTTTATGCTGTATTGCTTCCAGCTTTGTTCTCTGTTAGTTTCAGTTTAGCCTGAGAACTTTTCCATTAGCTTCAGCTCAGATAGGAGCTTCTCTTCATTAAGTTATTCCAAGCAATATAGCATGTTTCCCTTTCTAGGTAAATGGTCATTTACATTATTGCTTACAGGAAAGTAAAAGATCATTCTATTTTAATGAGCAGTGAGAGTCCTGTAATGGGATATTTATGATATATTTAAAGATTTTTTTTTAAAAAATGGAATTCGTAATTATTGTATTCAGTTTTATACTTCAGGGATGCAATCTGAAAAAAATGTAAAAATGAAGTAACTTTTTGTTAACCTTTTTTTTTTTACTTATTAATTTGTTGAAAATAATGTCGTGGATGGAGATTGGATTTCTAACCTTCATTAAGTTGATGGCCACTGTTAAGATATTCAAATCTAAATAAATCAACTGGGGAAGGTAAATCCTAATAGCTCTCTAAGTAAATTGTGAAAAGTTCAGTGTAATATTAACCTGTGTATATTTCTTCTCTGAGGTTCGTTGGCCTTTTATTTATTTTCAAGAGCTGTATTCATACAGCATGAATTTCCAGTAAGTCAAAGAAAGATCAAGGCACCTTCTGAAAAATACTTAAGCCAGGGGGTTGACTTAGGAGATGCCATATTCAGACAACAGGAAGTGTTAGGCCTAAAGACCCTTCTTTATTCTGTTAGTGCTCTCTGTTTACCAGAAATGTACCTTCCTGTAGAAAAAGTCTGCTCCTCCTGTAAAGTAACTTAATTACTTTGTTTCTGTCCATGTGGCTATCTGTCAAACTGGGTTTCTGTTCTTGTTAATTTGAACTTCCTAAGTCATTTATCCTCATTTGCACCTTTTCTTCTTGTCCAGACGCTATTCGCTTTATAGAATCCTAGACAAACCATGGAAGGTATGGCATTAACTTTATATGTCAGTTACAGTTAACTAATTACATCAGAAAAAAGTGCCCAGTGTTTAACTTTTTAAAAGAAAAATCTGAACCTTATGCTACAGATACTATGCTTTCTTCCTTATACTTTCCCAGAACTCTGAAAGAGATCATGTATCTTCTAGGAAATAGCACAACCACTCTACTAACCCGTGATGTGTGAAGAAGGAGCTCCCATTTTCCTCTTCACCATTTTTTGAGGTTTACAACCTTTAAATATTTTGGACTTTGGCTCATAGTTTTCTCAAAGAATCTACTGATCTACTTCCTGGTGATCTCACTTTCTTTATGAAGAGGAACGTTTGTATTTTTCAGTTCTTTTTTCTCCATTCCCTTCATTTTTCAGTTTTATTATGTAGGAATTATAAATTCTACAACATTGTACAAATAGAGAACACTTGAAAGTGGACTGTAATGATCAAGTATTAATTACACAACTTTTGCTTTACCTTTCTTCTTTTTCTTTATAGGAAATTGAAAAAAACAGCTGTTCTAGTCCCTCCAGGTAAGTGGAGAAATTATTTTTTCCTTCAAAATACAAATTTTTATTTTATTTATGTTACTACTTCTTAAGTGACGCATTCTACGTAATAACTGCCAGTGTTTATGGAGAGCAAAACTCACGAGTCTGCCCCTGTAGAAAATTGTAGAAATAAAGATAGGCTCAAATGTGGAAGGTGTTCAAAATTTATGCTGTGCAATATTGTATACAAGTGTTAAAAGTACAAAAGATACCCTGTTCATTTTGATTTGCACTGATTTGCTTGGTTGCATGAGAAAGCCATCTCTTAATTTTGAAGTGTTTAAATTTGGAAAACCAGAATAACTTTTTTTTTTTTTTGGTCATTTAAAGAAATGCATCTGTTAAAACTCTTGTATGGAGCCAAGCAAAACACTAAATTAATCTTTTCAGGTAACCATTAAGAGAATGTTATTCTTTTACTGTGGCAAATATTTTCAGTCCACTTTAGTTTGAAAAGGTATGCATCTCAAGTAGAAAGTTCTGATAAAGTTCTGATAAAGACTTTGACAAATTTTGATCTTGCCCTTTTATGCTTCAGTTTCCTATTTTAAAATGAAGCTTTAAAGTAAAATACTAAAAATCTTATACTGCCTAAAGCTATTGCAAACCATGATAAGATCTACAGAAAAGCTTAGTAAGAGTTAATATTTCTCTATACAGTAAGGGTTTGTACCTTGCGGTAAAAAGGGACACAATCCCAGATCAAATGTAAAGCATAAAAGGAAATGTTGAATAGACATGATTGGTCTTGAGAAAATGCAAACATCCGTAGGAAATACATCACTGGTACTGTAACTTAAGCAGTTTGTAATGTATAGACCCAGACTTGATGCTGATGAAGTACTATAATTCTGATTTGTCTCAATGGCCTAATACAGTTTTTATCCAACTTTCTTTTTTTTTTTCCAAACTAGAATGTACAGATTCTTGAGTTGGAGCCATACGCAAGTGGTCAGTCTAGCTGCAAAACTTAGGTTTGCATTAAATGTAGGCAGCAGTAGATAAATCAGCCACTACTGTAGCTGGCAGACTGTCAGATTGTCCTCTGTTGACTGTCCAGTTTAGAAGGGTGACACCCTTGTGACAGTGTGCATCTCTTGTTGCTTGCTGGCCAGTGGAGGAATGCTGACATTGAAAAATTTTAAGATTTTTAAATTATTATTATTTACTTTTTTATCTATATTTTTTTTACTATGTTTATAGTTGTCTGTTTTTTTGCTGTTCGGTTCAGGCTGTTTCCTTCCATGCTGTTTGTGTCAGCCCTGACATTACAGGAGGGAAGTCTTTGTATTGCTACAGTACTTAGAATAAGTAATTCCAGGATAAGATTGCATAGCCTATGAGCAGGTTAGTGCACAGAGGTCTTGTGGTGGACAGCATGTTTTACACAGGTAAAGTGTTCAGAGGCTTTAGGTACAAGTGATCAATCTTTACTAGGCATGTGTGAAGAACCATTTTTCTCATCAAATTTGAAGAGGTTTTGCAAGGATTATCAGTATGTATACATTTTAAACAGCTATTTAATGTTTAATAGAAAAAATAGTGAAACAAGGTGTCAGTTTTGTTTTCAAAGCTCCTGTATGTAGGGAATTATGAGAAAACAGAAGAACCATTACCAGTAAACTAAGCCAGCAAGATGTTGCTTAAGTCAGGTTATGATTCTATTCTTTTACAAATTGTCTGCAGGAGGGTATTTTAGAAGCAAGCCTCAGAGTATGTTGTAATAGTTTCCAGAAAGTGTACCTAAGATGTTTAATTAAAATCTTACAAAAATATACAAATAGCTGTTGAAACTCTTTTTATAGCACATTTATATAAACTTAATGTGGCATTTTTAGAAATATCTTTATGTTATAAATAAGCAGTCTTAAATGTTAGTAAATTGCTTGCGAACTTGTTTTTACTACTCTGTATTATATATATTTTAAACATGTGTATATACTTGTATATTTTACTTTACTGTTTATTTTCCAAAAATATTAAAAGAGGCTTATGACCTTTTACATGGATGTGATGTGAAAGTTTTTTACCTTTGCATTGAAAGTATGGAGCAAACACCAAAAAAGTAAGATTAATTTCTGATTTAAGTACAAAAGTTGATTATGAAGACAAGATTATTTCATGGTTTCCCCATATTAATCTCTGATCCTGTTCTTCAGTGTAACTCAAAAAAATTCTGTGTATGGGTTTCTTTATGCTTCTGAAAGGCATTTGAGATTGGAAGGCTTACAGGAGAAAGTTGCAGTTCAGTGGTCTGTAATAAGAAACATTTCACTGACTGTTCAGTTTATCTGAAGAGATAAGTTAAGGCTGGAGTTTCTCATTCGGATTGGTTGCTTCAGGAGCCGTCTTTTTCCTATGGGACAAGGTATTTGCTGTTGGCTGGATAGCAATCCAAGGTGGCTATAATTCATTTCAAGTGATTGGGTTAGCAGTTTACATATTTTATTTCTCATTTAGTCAGGTGAGTAACGTTTTTGTCAAGATGGTGTTTAAATTGCTATTATGGTTTTCAGGGGAAGAGTATTTTCTAATTCTCCTTTCTTGCTATGAGAGTCTATCTTAGATCAGTCAGTATGCAGTTGCCTTTTGAAGTCAGAGTGACAATCTTTTCTGAAAATTTTCCTTCAATGTTTTAGTCTTGTTACTCCTTTCAGGCAACAGTCAATCTGGAAGGAAAAGAAGAGGCAAAGAATAGGGTTGGTTGGTTTGCTGTAGCAGCAGTTGTAGTTGTTGGGCTGTTAAATTAACCGTAATAAGTCTTCCAAAGCTGACAGAACATTACCCAAATTTGGATTGTCTTTTGCTGTTCACCTCTGTTTCTAGCTATGTCATCTTTATGGTGTACTTCAAATTTCAGAGTTATCTTGGATTGCACGGGATTTCATCCAGTCAAATTTTGAGTACTCCAGTAGTGGAGATTTTGCAGCTTCACTGGGCAACTTGTTCCAGTGTTCAGCTGTCCTCTGTGCAAATATTTATTTATTTATTTATGTATTTTCCTCCCCTTATACTTGCGCTTAACTTTCTTGGTGTGGCTTGTGAATGTTGCATCGCATCCTTTTGTTGTACACTACCCAGAATCTGGATCTCTATTCTCTATAATAATACATTAGGTATTGTAGGACAGTAAGTCTACATCCTTCCTTAGCCTTCCTTCTCCAGGCTGAACAAACTTTGTTTCCTGATAATCCTCTTGTATGTAATAGTCCAGCCTCCTAACTATTTTGGTAGGATCCCTGTTTGTTTCTCTTCAGTTTGTCATCTGTCTTGAAGGGCTCAAAACTGAACACAGCACTCCAGCTGTAGCCTCATGAGTGCCAGATAAAGGAGAATAATCCCTTCTCTTCACCTGGTTGCTATGCTCTTGCTGAGTCAGCCCAGTAGGCTGTGAGCCTTCAGTGCTGCGAGTGATGTGATGCTGAATCATGTTCAGTTTGCTGTTCACCCAGAGTTACAAGTTCTGCCCCAAAGCTGCTTGACGGCTGGCTGACTCTCAGGCTGCACTGTTGCATGGAGTTATTTCTTTCTAGATGCAAGATTTGTATTTGTTTACATAATAGGTAAATAAAATCCTAACCTATTTGGCTACATTAATGAATGTAAGCTCTTTGTTTTCCTCCCCTGTCAGATCCAGCTCCTGTTTAGATATATAATGTCTGAGGTCATGCTGGAAGGCATAGGTGAACTTCCCTTTCTCTTTTAAGTGCAAAAATTTCAGTGCTTCAATATACTGTTGTTTGTTTTTTTTAAACTTGGGTGTTAGCTGGAATCCCTTTACAGGGCATTACCTCAAAAAATTCCTTGTGGCCTGCAGTCAAATATTACAAAGTTCAGAAAATGAATTTATCTCCAACTTTTTTCCAGTAAGTTTGCCAGGAGGACAACATGTTTTTTCTTTTCACAGGGATTGACTTCTTAGGTTTTAAACAGGCATTTAAAATTCAGAGGCTTCACAAACCAAAACCTGGACACAGTGATGACTTCATATTGAAATACCTGTTTTGGTAATACTTCTTTAAAAGAGAAAATGAACAGACTTGAAAAATTGATCTTTGCAACTTATGACCTAAGAAAAATACTAACAGTATGTATTGAGTCGATTTTATGGTTGATACTATGCACTTGTCAAAGACTGTCAACAAGCTATAGAAACAGTGGAAAAAATGCCCTACATGCACTTCTGTTAGCAAAAATCTTCATCCTTTGAATAAAAAAACCCCAACAGCATTGTTTCTTACACCTTTAGATATTTATGCTCATATTATCTATCCACTTGTGCATATATAATTGTACAGTGCCCCAAGATCAAAATTTAACAAAGCAAGTTCCTTTTGAGATCTAAAGGAGGTTGACTGTTAGTTCTGAACCTGCACTTAAAAAAAAAAAAAGAAGACTGTTGCATAGCTGAACAAGGTTAATAAACTTGTGGGATAACTTTTAAGTGTCTTGAAGTTCCACATAATACAAGGATGTAATCCTGAAGTTTCATTGGTAAGGGCCTTATTTTTTACCCTGAAGTCTTAATCATGAGCATTCAGACTTGTCCACAGCTTTGTTAATACTCTTTACTGGTGACAGTACCATGTTCATAGTTTGAACAGTTCAAGAAATATTTCATCCCTTCAGAAACTTGATACAGGCTATGAACTCTTCGCAGAACAATCTCCACCCCTGATTTGCTTTGGCATCCTTTCTTTGGGACATAAATATTTCCCTGAGTTGTCAGTGCCAAAACTCTAAAGTCTCTGGAATCCATTCATCTCTTCTTAGCTTGGGATCTCAGCTCAGTATCCTCATTCTGTTAAATGTATATATTTAGCAGTGATGCTTTGGAATTTGGAAGTTTCTTCACTCCATCTTCGGCTTCTTTGCTGTTCAGTGCCCATGACCAAGGACACCAGGATATCTTTATCCTTGAAGTAACATGCAAAAAGTCTATACAGTAGTTTTTTTACTGTACAAGCATAGGCAAAAGGACCCGGTAACGTGTTCCCTACAGATCTCTGAGGTATTAAGTCTTAAATTATTTGCTTATGCTTACTTGATCTGTCTTGTGTCTAGTGCTAAATGATGTACCAGAAGTATACATTCTTAGGATGGTTAGACAATTTCAGAAGCCTTGCAACTTTTCATGACCAGCCTGCTGGGGGAGAGATGGATTTATTCTGCTTATGATCTTTAATCATATAGACATCTTTATTCATCTTTATTTGCTTCATCAAGCTAAGCAGTGTTCAGAACTAACATTGTTAGATCTCCAAAGAAATGCTCATATTTAAAGATTAATGTATTTCCTCCAGGGTAAAGCCACAGATGTGTTGGGATTGCTTGTCATCTCCTGGCTAATTGGTTAATTTGGTACATTCATCCACACACACCCCACATGCCCCCCACTTGGCCTGTTACTTGACCTTAAAATGAGATGACTTTAGTGTTGAGGTTAGTTATTCATCACCATCGGATTTAGTGATGTGACCCTATCTTGATTTTTTTATATGTTCATTGTTCCAGAGGTTTTGTCACCGATGTCACAGAAGCCACGTATTAGCTTTATGTGTTTTCCAGCACAAGTTGGCTCAATTCTGTCCGTGTCCCTCTTTCTTTTCCTGAAGCAGAGTGATGCTACTGTGTGAAGTTTGTTCTGTAGTTGCAGAATGAGAGAGTAGAAGCATCTCTTTCTAAGAGAAGGCATAACTGGTTAGAGGATGTACTGAAAAATTTGTGTTTCAGGGGTGAATAGTGGGCATTATGTAATTTATCTTTACAAAAATCATGTACTATTACATGTTTAATGTGCATAGTAATTAGTAATCTTCTTTCAATTACAGTTCATTGCCATGAAAAGGAGGATATGATAGTTTGCCCTATGAAACAGGTTTATCTGTGAAATCTGGCAGGTATGTGTATTAGTATGTGTGGTGAGTATGCGAAACAGCACAAAATATGATTAATATCAAATGCTTCATTCTGAATTTTTTTTTTATCCTGTTAGTAATTTAGTTGTGTAGTTGAAATATTACTAAAGTGTGTGTTTATGTAGTCACAGTTGTAACAGTTTACATAAAGGGCTACCTGCTAACTTGTCTTTAAAGATGAGCTATAAAGATTACAAAAAGACTGTGAACCCCTTTTTGTCATCTGTTGGCACTGTATCCTTGACTACTTGGTATTGTCTGCTGCTTTGTTCTTTTTTTTAATTGTGGGAATTGGATCATTATTACAATGTAACTAATTTTACTAACAAGTTGTCTTACTATGTTTTCAGATACTTTTGGCAAATAGCTATGTGAGAATACTTGCCTTTCTGATTGAAATGTATGTTCAGAATCTATTACATCTCTGTTGTGCTTCGTATACCTTCCTGACTGAGCCTGGAATCCACTCTACTTGAATCCTGAGTATTTAGGATTCAAGCGTATCCACTTAGTGTATCCACAAGGCAGAAATTCTTGGCCATGGAATATTAAAATTTCCTTGGATTTTGATATATTGATAATTTGTTGCAATATTTGCAAAATTTGTTCCATTCTCATCTTAATACAGGTAGCACAACGACCTGTGGAATATGAGTGATGACAAACCCTTTTTATGCACTGCCCCTGGATGTGGCCAGGTAATGGTCTGACCTGAAGTTATTAACGTTGATCAAATAAAAGTAAAACAGTGAAACGTGTTTCTAGGGATCAAAGAAAAGGAGATTCATGATAATTGGTAGAAAGAATCTGCATATTGCTGAAAAGCAGGTGACAGCAAGAATTTGTAGCATTTTGTGTGCTTACTCAGATGATGATATTCCTAGAAGAAAAAAAAAATTTGAGCTTAAAACAATTTAATTTGTTAGCCCTGCTTTATTTACTTTCATTTAAAAAAATAAAATCAAAAAATCCTAATTTGTATCAGGTATTTTTCAAAATATTGAAGTGCTAGTGGGGTGCTCATTCTTGCTCGTCACTTATCTTCACAACTGTGATGACTGCAAATATTTAATGGCATCATTTTTATTTATGTTTTTGTGTATAGGAAGATGCTAACAGTATGCATGCCACAAAACATATTTTAATTCCTATTGTAGTTTAATGTATTCTGTTACATAGCATTAGCAGACATAGAGCTGAATGTGAGCAGAAAAGTAAAAATATTATCTAGTGATTTAAGAGATGTTTGATTAAAAGGAAGCTGTCTTAACACTTTAATTTAGTAACCCAAAAATAAATGAATTTGCATTATCTGCTGCATGAAATGGACATCGCTGCATTCTTTATATATAAATTAATTTCTTAAGGTGAATTCTTTCATTGTTATCTCTGCTGCTGCCTTTACATAGAATTGATTTCTTAAAGAAGCTGTATTTTTTCATTATATTAGTGCACTTGGATTTATTTGGATTTTGCATTCAAATTATTTTAATTTTTATTCTGAAAACTTTTTGTGATGTATGACAGCACTAATGTTGTATTAATGGAGCCTTTTGTATTTGAAGTGGGAAATGACTAGGATTTCTTATTATGTCTGATATGTTCAGAGACATCAAAAGTAACAGAAGAGCTTCTCCTAAGCAACATGATTGTCCCCATCCTATTTCGATCTCACTCTAATGTAAGCTCTGTCAGAAGTGTTTTGGCAACTGCGTATCACAGAAGATGCATCATGGTGCTACAGCAATCCTTGCTTTCAGTGAAGGAGACGAGAGAAGTTCATGTCCTTGAAAATGGGCAAGGCTTCTCCAGATGCCAGCTCATACTATAGAGTAGGAGAGAGGGAGTCATGATCTGGAGATCTTGTTCTCTCTGAAGGAGCCTGCCCATTGCATAGTGAGGACTGACAGCTGTGCTTGAGTCACTCTGTGACAGAACACCAAAGTCCCTGGCTCATGCTGTATCTAGAGATATGGCAGAGGAGCTATGGAGAGCTGGGTATTTGGAACTCTTGGCAATAGAATTCTAACAAAAAAAGTACCTGGCATGTATCATCCTGTCTCTCAGTGATTCTGCATTTTTAATTTCCCTCTCAGCTGTACATCTATATGTCCTTTGTCACAGAAATACTCTGGATGACTGTACTCTGAGGTCAGCTAAGCTTTCTGTATTGTTTTGTGAGAAATGACACTTGGTGTGTATCTGTTACAAGATACATGTGAAGTGACTTAAATTACTTGGGAATAATCAGAAACATAATTTGGGACTCAAATATTCAGAAGGAAAAGTAAGAATTTGAATATTTTTAGAATGTGTTCTTTTTAGGGAACCTGCACCTTGGGAAGCATTTTCTTACATTATTTCAATTGAAGCACTAACTTTACCCACAATTGCAGATGCATAGCATATCTCAAGTTAGTAAAAGTAAGAATATCTATTTTATAACACCTAGTTTTTCTGCTTACTTATTGTGATGGTTTTTTTTTAATAAAATGTAGCCTAAATTTTGGGAGCAGTATGCACAAAACTGTCATACTTCTGAAAACAGTGAAGTCTGTGTTTGCAATTACAGATCAGTTCTGATTATTGTGGTAATATATAGAATACAGAAATGAAATAGTGGTAATCAATTACTAGACATTGTCAAGATCCCGTAGGATGGCAAATGACTGTTTGCTAATGGTTGATGAAGTCTGCAGCACTTACATTTTATTGTGGACTTTTGATGAATGCACGTGCTTATACTACCATTTCCTTGATGTCATTACTATTTAGTTCCTGTGAACATCGTTTGAATTTTATGATATTTCTGCTTGGTACTGCTTACCAAGGAATAAGATATATCTGTCTAAGAGGGTTGTCTGTTAACCTAGTAATGATCATTTTATGTATTGTAAAAATTACTTTCTATAGAGTTGCATTTACTTTGTTCACACTCAAAATTACAACTATTTCTTAAAACTTTCTGCTGCAGCGTTTTACCAATGAGGATCATTTGGCTGTCCATAAACATAAACATGAGATGACACTGAAATTTGGTCCGGCTCGTAATGATAGTGTCATTGTGGCTGGTTAGTATATACTTTCATAACTAGTTTATTCACTTTTCTGCTGGTATGGGTATATATTTTATGTATTTTCTGAACATAATGCATAAACTTAGGTTAGGAGAATATGAAACATCTCCTTCGCTATAGTTGTCTGCAATATGTACTTAGGCAATATTTTCTTACATACTTAGCTTTTTTCAGTATTTGAAGGCAGTATTATTCTCCATAAGAAACTTTTATTTGAATCTGATATATAATCTAAATATTTTCCAATTACCAGCACTTTAGTAATTGGCTAAATTATGTAATAAGCAATTCAATAAGAACACACGCTAATAAAGGCTATGCTTAACAGGACCTGTAATTAGGTTAAACTGTGTTTAAGCTTTAACAATTTTTTGATACTACTTCTATTAAATTTTAAAATATGTAGGTTTTTTTACATGCTGTGGTGACATTAGAAGAACAATTCAGTAATTATTGTTCTTTAAATGGGATAGTAGAAAAGAAATTTAATTTTAGCTTAAATTCAAAATATTTTTACTGTATTTCCACATCTGAATTCATGGTATACCCTTGGTCAGTTGTAACTAACTTTTTTTGTTCATCCAGGATCAGAAGTAATCACCAATGGATGATTGATTGCATTATAAATTTTAAAGTTCTTGAATGAAGATAGCACATGCTAATTATTGTAAAGTTGTGAGACCGGATTTTTTCGGCAGTGGAGCATCCTAAATGAACTTCACAAAGGATTTCAGACATTTTCTGAATTTTTTCTTTCTTGGCTAATTTGTTAGGAAAAACAGGCAAAAAAAAATATTACTCTTACACCAGCAGTTATATATTTGAAAATTCTAAACATGATCCTTGGCAACTACACCACAGGAAAAGGAGTCCTGTCAAATAATCAGGTGTTTGAGAATGAAACCACAGCAGTGTCCGTCTCCTTGCAGCCACATTCCAGTGTATGAACTGTTAGTTGTAAATGCCAGCTTACGTTAGGTGCACATCATACCACTTTACAATATTGTAAATGCAGGTAACTTTATAGCAAATGTGGTTAATTTTGTCCTGGTAATAATAGTGAAGTAAGGGGAATTTACATAGTACCAGAAACTTTATAGAAAGACATTTTGAAACTGCTTCATGCAGTAGTTACCCAGATACCAGAAGTCTTATGATTCCAGCTTAACTGTATGGGCATCGTAGACATCAACATAATCCTGTGTAAAATGTCACACTTTACTTAGAAGTTCCATGCACTTGAAAGTAGTTGTTGCTGTTTTCACAATATGGAAAGAAAGAAGCAAGCTGTCTGTGAGCTGTAGACTTTTCTCTCTCTCTTTTTTTCTTTATTATTTTTCCTTTTTTTTTTAACTAATTAAAGCCTTCATGTAGGCCTTATCTTTATTCGAACATAGAGCCTGCTTGCGCACTGAAGTGATCTGCTGTGCTAGGCTATGCACGTGGGAATAGCTCCCTCTGGTTTCTCCACAGACAGAAGAAACACTTCGATACCCTCACAAATCTGTAAGGGGCTTACTGGTTTGCAAACTTGAGTTGCTTGTCTCCAGCAGGTGGAGTATGCCTTCTGGTGGCCTCCTTGCAAGGCAGAGAGGAGCCTACTTGCAAAGCATAAAAGTTCTTAAACACGTCTCTTTCTGCTTATTTTTTTTTATTGTGAAAAATATTTACGACAGGTTCATAAATGGTATTTTAAAAATAAAACTGTGGGGTTTTTATACACTTCATTTCAGATCAGACACCAACACCAACTCGATTCTTGAAGAACTGCGAAGAAGTGGGCTTATTCAATGAATTAGCAAGTCCTTTTGAAAATGAGTTTAAAAAGGCTTCTGAAGATGACATTAAGAAAGTACGTTCAAAAACTTTTTCTTCTCAGAGCTTCTACCTTTTTCATATCAGGAATTCCATTAAAAAAAAGCAAACCTTGGTTTTACATATTGCTTTCTAAACTATACCAGTAATCATTTGCCACACGCGTATACATGTTGTATGGAGAGAACACAGATGTAAGATGACTCTCGTAAGGGTTAGTTTACCTGACTGAGTTCACATATTTAACACAGACAGTGGGACACATTGACTTTGTCTTAATTCTTTAAAATCCAGTCTGTATCTGTTGAAGTTAATCATTGGCTTTGATTAAAGTTTCAATAGGCCAAGAATAAGCAAAAATTAAATCTGAAAAGTAAAGAGTTTTTGTAGAAAAAAACATTTTCAAGAAACACATGTAAAAAGAATAGCATGTGAACACTGATTATTGTGGTTTTAAAATACCGGTGTTATTCAAAGAATCAATAGTCATGATAATGAGAGTTAAATACTGACTAAATTTAAAGAGATGTCAGTAATTTGGTTATAATTATATTCACTATGTACTGAAATCATCTTTACCTAGAAATTATTGGTCGCAAGTTAATAATGTAGAGATTGAAATACAGGAAAAATTCAGACTGTATCTGTTTAGCAACTTCTTGTTTTTATGAGGAACTCCCTATACATTTTCCATGGGGTTTCTTCTATCTTAGTATTTCCCAGTCATAATTCCTTAGGGGCCCAAGCATTTAAACACGCAAATTCAAAATACTGTTCAGTGTTCCCCTGGAATAATTTTGCCCTTGCTTGATTACCTGGTTGACTTCCATAGGTAGTGATTTAAAAAAAATATTTTTATACTCCTGTGTACAGATTTTGCAGAATCATTATCTGTGTTTCTTAGTTTCAGTAAAGATTTGAATAGGTATTTGTGAATAGCATGGATTATTACCCATTCCTGACAAAGCCTCATCCTTCCTTTGTTACCTCAACTGTACCAAATCATGATTTTTATTTTTTTTTTATAAATTGGAGTATGCTAGCTGTTCTTAAAACACTATGTATAGTAATACTGACTGGATTTACTAATACCGTATTCACCACTACCTTGGAGGAGGTGATAGGTATTGCAAAATATTTTATACCTTTTAACAGTTTAGTCAGTTGATTTTAATTTTCCAGGCTGTGTCATGAGAAGAAACATAGTCCTGACATATTTCTAGTTGATTAAAATATTCAAGCATTCATGGCAAGAGGTGGAAAAAATTGCTGTAATGACACACTTTCCAGGGGGTTTGTAGTTCAGGTTTTTTTCTATAGTGCTTCATGTTCAGATGTGATATGAAAAGAGATTCCACTTCTAACAGTCTTCCCTGCCCATTAGCAGTACATTCTGTAGGAAAACTAGGAATTGAATTGAAAAAAAGTATCTGGAAGAACATAAATAGAAGATAAGTTTTGGGTAATGTTTCTTCCAAAAGTATTTGCAAAGCAGATTAGACAGGGGTATAGGCTTTCAAATCTGTAGTATTGATTTAAGTATTTTTGTAACTTAATTTCTTTGTGGCATTTCAGATGTCCTGTTAGATTCCATCTGTATAGTAATATATAACTTGCTTTTTCAGTAACTATTTGCTGCCGTAAGTTTGAAATTAATTGTTTACAGTAGTTTTCTTTATTTGGAAATGTAGTTAGGATTTTGTGCTTTGTGGCATGTAGTGTAACAATTTATAAAGGGTGACACCTTCTGTTAACTAGTTTTCATATGCAGCGTGGTCCTTCCTCAGCTGTAATTTTCCTGTGGCTCTTTAGAAAGGAAAACTTTTAAGAGTGTTTTTGATTCTATTACTCTGGCATTGGTGTTGAAAGACAATGTCTACTGAAGATTGGTGTTCATGCAGATGCTGAAAAAATAGCCTAGACTGGTAATGCATCTGCTTCAAGATCTTCTAGACATCAGCACGTCTCTGTTGTTATAAGGCTGATACTTCTCTTTAGTCATTTACATTTTCTTGCGTATTTTAATTTTTCAGAGATTGAGTAATTATGTTTTACGCTGTTGCTCTTAGATGCCTCTAGATCTGTCTCCTCTTGCAACACCAATTATAAGGAATAAAATTGAAGAACCTTCTGTTGTAGAGACAACTCATCAAGATAGTCCTTTACCTCATCCAGAGTCTACTACCAATGATGAAAAGGTCAGAACCTTTTTTTTTTCTTTTTGAAAATTATTTTTCAAATCTTCTGATGATCTGTAAGTTTGTTGTACTTGATGATAGTCACATTACTTAGCTGGTTGAAAAGAAAAAAATTTTTGTTTGCCATATTCCTATGGATATGTGCTTGATTTGTTCAGTTCTTTAGTTAGCTTAACTCACCACAATTATTTCTTTGCTTTGCACTGGCCATCTAGTAAAGCTAGAAAGGAAATCAAAGTTAATATTCATGCTATGTTATAAAAGGCTGAAGAGACTTTTTAGTCTGCTTTATGCATCATCATTCATAAAAAAACAAAGAAAGTTCAGTTTTGATTATTTAATTTTTTTAATAATGTCAACAGTTTGCAACTCTTCACATGTATGTTTTCATGCTTATCCTGTGTTTTACCAGAAATTGTTTTGTTGAACAGCAGGGAATGTTCTACGAAAGTGTATAGGGACGAATGGGCTGTCTTTCAAAGCTAAGGACCAGGTCATTTTGTTTCCAATTTTATACTCTTTAAGCTATAGTAGTATGTAGTCCAACAGATCCATGTCTTTCCTGTACTGGAAACTCCAGAGCTGAACACAGTACTCCAGGTAGGGTCTCACCAGAGCTGAGTAGAGGAGCAGAATCACCTCCCTTGACTTGGTTGCCACACTTCTTTTAACGCAGCTCAGGATGCAGTTGGCCTTCTGTGAGCATACGCTGATGTCTCATGTCCAGCTTTTTATCCACCAGTACCTCCAAGTCCTTCTCCACAGGGCTGCTCTCGGTCCCATCATCACCCAGCCTGTATTGATATGGGGGATTGCCCCAACCCAGGTGCACAACCTTGCACTTGGCCTTGTTGAACCTCAGGGCTCTTTTAGGACCACAGGGTAATTCAGGTTGGAAGGGACCACAAAATTTCCTGGTTCAACAACTTATTCAAAGCAGATGTTAGAAAGGTAGTCAGGGCTTTATGCAGTCTGGTCTTGAGGAGGGTGGCTGCACAACCTCTCACTGCAACCTGTTAAAACCAGGCTGTCCTTGTGAAAAGTGTTCTTCTGTGGATCCATCCTTAACCTCTCTGGTTTCAACTTGCGCCCCTTCTCTTATCCTGACAGCGGGCATGAGTATGAGAAGAGCCTTAAGCATGTGACAGAATAAGAGTTTCAGTTCAGATTTTCTTTACAAAGCTTTGCTGAGTTTTATTATTTAGCAAGCATGAGTAATCATAGGTAATCAAGTCAGTCACATAGTCTCAAAAATAGTAAATGTAGTTTAAAGGGATATATGTAAAGAGTTGCTTAGATTAAGTAAATAATAGTCAAAATCTTAAGTTGTCTTTATTTCAGAGGCTAGTTTGTTTCTTTGCAGTAAATATTATTGTAAGTACTTTAATTTTGGCAGAAGATGATTATCTTTATCCAGTAGTGGTATCTCTTTAGCATCATTACAAGTGAAAAATTTATCAAAGTACTTGGCAGTACTTAGAAACTTGTCTCATTCACTGTGTAATTTCAGTATTGTCACTGTAACAGTGCTAAAGTCAAAAGCTACTGCTCAATGCTGTTCTGATGTCTGATTGTAGAGACAAGCTGAGCAAGGATGAGGGTCCTCCTTGAAGTGTGCTGCTGCTGAATGTGGCCTGCAGAAGTTGAGAAATGTGAGCACAGTGTTTTCTCAGTTAGGTTTTTATATTCTCCTTATATAGATCTAAAGAAGGAGGGAAGGTTTTATTTTTCAGGGCATAGCTGGTTTTAAAATATATATATATATATGCCACTGTAACTGTTTCATTGGCTAAATATAATTTTAGTAGACTTAAATGATTACAGCCAATTTATGTATGCGCAAGACAGTTCTAGTTCTCCTTGTAGTTGTCAAAGAAATTTCAAGACTCTTAAAAAAAATCATGCTTAATACTTTTCCTAGTTTTTCAAGAGTTGCATGAGTTCTGTTAGGCTACATTGAGTTGATACTCTGCTTTGAATAGACAAAGATATCGTTAAAAACTACATAAAGCCTTTTAGCCTTGAAATAAGAAGCAAATGAAACCTAATTTTTTCTTTGAGAGCTTTCACACTTGTTACTGTTTCTTATTAACAGTTAAAGGGTGACCTTCAACAGAGTTTCATAAGCTGCTTAGTTATTGTCAGATTAGCTAATTGCCTAACAATTATTTTAAAACAATTTGTTTTCTTACAGGAATGATCAATTGCAGTGTTAGTTCTGGCCATCTAAATTTCTGTATGAAGAATTCTGTGTAATCATTGATAGCATTCAGAAGTTATTGCATGATATTTGTTTTTAGATGCAAAATACTTGCAAATACGCATCTAAGAAAACACTTCTTCAAAACTATCCTCTTCTGTAAAGTATTTTCCAAGTCAGTGGCTTTTAGTTAGTTGCAAGAATAAGATTGGATACATCCTCTCAATAAGTCTCTAGTATTTTTGAATAGGCTTAAACTTCTTTCTTGTGAAGGTGAGTAAAGGTAAGATAACTTTGGCTTAGTATCGTGATTGCAAATTATCTCTATTTTTCTTGGTTTTCAGCAGAACGTATTTACAAACTGTTATATTTCAGACAAAACTTATACTTCATTACTGCAATGCTTTGATCACCAGTCAGTATCTTCTGTGAAACATGAGCCTATGGTTTTGATTTTATATGCTTAATACAATGTCCGTTTCCATTAGATCCATGCTTCTTAAGTCTGCAACTTGTGTTTTTGCCACATTGTTGCAGTAACTAGCACACTCATAGGTTTTTCAGTGTAGCAGACAGAAAGTTAATGGAAGAAGTAAAAAGGCACTTGAAAATATTTTATTTTCAACTGCATGAACACACTTCTCACTAAATGTGTTGTTCCTTTAATGGTTGAGGATTATTTCTGATCTTTTAAACAAAGTACAAATGCTATCTTTAGTAACACAGAGAAATAATTGTGTGCATATGAAGTTTCTGTTTTCAGAATTTTATAGATTTGTTTCAGAATTTTGAACATTAATCTTCTGACCGTTGCTGAAATCTGGTTTCCATAAAGCACTTTGTCTAAAAGTTGCAAATTGCCTGTTTCTTAATAGGGGAACAAGCCAGGGAGAGACCTAGTTTTACAGTCAGCATTTTTTAGAACATCCCTTAATTAAACTGTTGTTATTAACAGCCAATAAGTATTCACAGAGTGCCATAACTTTACTCACTCGTCCATAGTTACCTGGTTGCAGCAACAATTGGGAGGCCAATCCCAGCTGCTTCCTCAGAGGTGGAAGGTTGCACTGATGTGCCAGTGACTTCTAGGTAGGTGTTCAGAAAGTGTTCAGGGTCAGGCTGGATGAGGCTGTGAGCAACCTGATTTCCTGAAAGATGCCCCTGCTTACTGCAGCAGGGTTGGACTAGATGATCTTTAAATGTCACTTCCAGTTCCAGCCATTCTGTTATTCTATGAAAGTCCTTCAAGGGGTCCTTTCTTTTATCAAGCGTATATATAATCCTGTAGTCTTTGTTTGCATATAGCAGCCAGTGTGGTTTTGGATGTTGTCTGAGCTGTACAGCACGTTCATGCTAGCATGTGTACAGAGTCAGCTGGAGTTCTGAGTTTATGAATTGTTGCAAATTCAATAGGGATGTTTTTCTCTGGAGCTGATCTGTTCTTAGGAGACTTTCACACACTCCCTCTTAGCACTTCTGTCCTTGGCCTTATGTATTTTGATAGCTATTTCCTCATCCACACACACAGGTTCTTACAAAAGCCACTGGCACAAGCCTGCACAGAGGGGAGGTTACAACATTACTGTTGTTGAGAATGTCTGAAAGTCTCGTTAGTTTACATTTTTCTATTAAAGCCATATGCATACATGACTTCATGACTGCTGTTAGCCAACTGGTTTTTTTTCCCCTTTTTTATGGAAATTAGAATGATTTTGCCTTAACCGTTTATTCTGTCATGTTCATAGATCTAAATTTATACATATACTTTTATATATATATGTGTGTGTGTGTGTGTGTACGGTTGCCATGTATGAAGACGTTTCAGGTGAAAGGAAGAAAAAGAGTTCTTGTACTTCTGACTGTTAGGGACAAACATGGGTGTTCCTGTGTCAGATCCCTACAATGGGAATGGACTTTCTAGTGGCTCCTTACTCGCAGTAATGAGACAGGTAATAGTGGCAAGAAAGGGTGAAGCTGAAAACAGTGAAGGATGACACAGTATTAATTTCTGAACTGACTGTTGACAAAAGATCATCAGTGCAAGTATTCTTCCCTTATGCTTCCCTCTAATTTCCCACAGTCAAGCAGTTGAGTCTCCTTTATGTTTTCGCCGTGGCTCTTCTTACCACATAAGATCTATGTAGCTATTACATCAGATTCCTTGTTTGCAGAGGGGTGTTTAATCCCGCCCTAAGAAAATGCATTAGTCAACTCTTACCATATTTCTGTTTTTCCTGTTCCTGAAATTCCATATTGGATGTTTTTTCTTCTTTTGACTGAATGCTCATCTGTAATTCTAGGTAGTGTGTTCAAATATTATAACTTTTATAAATACACCAGATTAATGCTAAATTAAAAAAATAATAAATTACTTTCCTCAATACAGCAGCTCCAAAGTCTGTTCTTTTTTTTAAAGCCCACAGTTTGCCAGCCCACTTGCAGTTCTATGAAGTGCTCAGAGGAGCACACACATTTTGCAATACATGTATAAAAAGAAAAAACACTAACACAGCTAAGACCTTACTACTTCAAGCTTTGGATGAATTTTTAAAAGTTCAGCTTAATTCAGAGTGAATGTTAATCAGTGTAGCCTACATGATACAGGTATGAAATGTGCATTTTGAGTTACAGTTTAACAGTGGAGCAACTGAAGTCAGCTGGTCTTAAGAGTGTCGGTTTATGTGCCATTGATTGCAGTAGCTAGTGTCAAAAGGATAAATAACTTGGAATAATCCTGTCTGAAGGTAAATCTGAAGTCTGACAATATATCAAGGGTTTTCTGAGAAGGAAGACCTTGGTTACAGTACGGCATTTCTAGGTTTTCAGAAACGGCAAATGCAGGTACTCTGTTCTAATTGATAATGTACTTTATCTGATCACTAATTTAAGAACTGTAGTCATTTTTGTGTACTGTTTACTTGCAACTAAGGAAATTTAATTTCTGTGTTTAAATAATTCCTTCTGCTTCAGCATATGCATACATTCTGCAAAGCTATGAAAATAACACTATTTTTAACTTAGTAGTTAAGAAAAGTACATGGATAAGCGATAAAGGCTTACCTTTTTTTTTTTCCTTTTTACTGAACCATAAAACTTAGGTTTTTCTTACTAAATCTGGAACAATGGACTGAAACTGAAATGTACATAAGGACAACATAAAATGTTTTTCCTATTCAGAGTGCAGGTAGACGTGATGATGCTGCTACCATCTTGGGTCTCTTGGCAAAAAAACCACTGTAATACCTAATCAGAACTGAATTATAAGTAATAATAACTTAGCATAAATAGAGACAGCGTTTGTCATAAAACTGAAATCACTGTTATTGGAACAATTCCACTTTGACAGTTTAAATGGGTGGGTTTGGGTTTTGTTTTTGGTTTTTTGGGGTTTTTTTAAGCTTTTGGATGAATGTTCTTAATTGTATAACTGATTCTACTTGCATAATGTTCTAGAAATCTGATTTGTTCCATCAAACTGTGTACATTTAACAGTCAGAATTAGTGGTCTATAACTGTATTTTACAAACTGATTAATCTTTGTTTTTCCTCAGGAAGTGTCACTGCAGCAGACTGCACAGCCTACGTCAACAATAGTTCGTCCAGCATCTCTACAGGTTCCTAATGTACTACTTACAAGTTCTGACTCAAGTGTTATTATTCAGCAGGCAATACCGTCACCAACGTCTAGTACTGTTATTACCCAGGCTCCATCCTCTAACAGACCAATAGTGTAAGTTACAGAAATCTTAGTAAAATGTTTTCTTTCAGAGCTGGAAAATATTTTATCTAGTTTACATTCAGTTACTGTTTCTATAGTAAATGTACAAATTTGAGATGCTTTGGTGTAATGTGATGCTTTACTACATATGAAACATACAACTTTCACTACATGTGAAATATAATTCCATGTTCTCCACATCACTAAGTTCATATTTTTGATCTCCAAATAAATATTACAACTGTAAACAAACAAACCAATTTAAAATAATGTGTAAACTTGCACTCTTCTCTGGATGAGTTTTCTTTTATATAGTTCATTCCTTTTTCAGTCCAGTTCCAGGTCCTTTTCCTCTGCTGTTACATCTTCCTAATGGACAAACCATGCCTGTTGCTATTCCTGCATCTATCACAAATTCTAATGTGCATGTCCCTGCTGCAGTTCCAGTAAGTAAGCATGATGCTATATTAATTTGAAAGTGGAGCAGATTTGCATAAGTGCAGCATAGAACTTAGTTTCAAGCAGCTTGATAGCTGTTTTGGCTTCGGAGGGTAGTGCTGTCATATGCTCTCTATTATGATAACATACTCAGGTTTTCTTCATTTTTATACTTTATCTGGTCAGCTTGTTAGACCTGTCACCATGGTGCCTAGTATCCCAGGAATCCCAGGGCCTTCCTCCCCACAGCCAGTGCAGTCTGAGGCTAAATTGGTAAGTGAAAAACTCCATTATTCCTCAAGAAGAATAACTTGAGAAACTAATTAAATTCTATTGCTTTTTAAAACAGCTCTAGTTTTCTTTTGTTAGTCTAAATTCTGCAAGTACAAATTTAATAAAAATGGAAAAATAACATCTGTTTATTTTACAGTTATTTTCAATTCCAGCCTATGCTAGCTCTGTTAATGGTCATTTTGATCTTATTTTCTATCATTCTTTTAAATGAATTAGATTTTAAACTAAGTATCTTCTTGCTCCTTGTATTGAAGAATAGGAAATGTTAGTGGGAAGAAAGACAAGATGACTAGCATTTTAACAGTGGACATCACCTTCACAAAAGCAGAAAGTATTTCCTCCCAAAGGATATGATATTTCTTACAAAAACTAGGAAAAGAAAAATACGATGTTTTTTTCTTTAACAGTATTTTCAGAATCTCAACTGAATATAGTCCGTTTGGCAAGAGTTTTGTAATTAGTTATGTATTACTGACATAGTTAGGAAATTGTTCTGTATGGAGGTCGCTTCTGTTGTGTCGGCACACTTTAGGGGTTTGGGGATTGTTTGGGAAAATCATGAATAAAATAAGCAGAAAAAGGTTGGTTTGTTTTGTTTTTAATATTAGTAATCCAGTTTTCATGCAGTTTGAATTAATCAATTTCTTGACAAATTTTCTGCAACATTAGGTAGTTGCTTCTCATGTTTGTTTGTTTATTTCCGCTGTTCCAAAGCAATGGGAAATCTATTATTAGACAGTAATTAACTCATTTGTGTACTTGCAAGATGCCTCTGTAAACAGTGTCTGTCTTGAGAAGTAGTAGTCTTCTGACTCATGCTAGAAAAGAGTCAGGAACACCTCCTAGATAAAATATACTTTTGTACATCAATATTGATAAGTGAGAGGATGCTCTTAACATCCTTTTGATATCTCATTTTTCTCGACCTAAACTTGTGGGCTTTCTTTCCTTACCCATTTTCTCTTCTTAAACCAAAATATGAAAAACAGTGAATCTGGGAATGCAAAATTGTTCTGCTGTCTGGAGTAATGGGATTCCAGTGTAGTGGGCACTCTACGGCACATTCACCAAATACTGAAACTGTTGTGGAGAGCTGGTTACCAGTGCACATTTTCCTAATGCTGTCAGGTCTTCCTTCTTTTTCCTACTCTGTTGAACAGAATGACTTTTAAAATAATGTAGAGAGGGACAGAAAGAAAGAAGGTCTATATCTGTGCTTTGTTGTCCCCCTAGAAATAGGAAAAGGAATCTTTTAATACCTGAGGAAATACTTAAATGTAACCGAGTCTGATGAGACCTTAAATCCAGGAGAGAAGAATGTAAGAAAGTGAAAATAAGAACTTTTCACAGAAATTGCACATTCCTTAAACTCGGGGGACCCGTGCATTGAATTCTGCTTTGTGAAGTACAGGAGGAATTGGTTCCCAACAAGTTTTTAGATGGGCAAGAAATCTGATTTTTAAGCATATTGCTGAGTGACTTACTCTTAAAAAGCTTTAAAGGGAGGAAGGAAATAGATGTATATGGTGAAGACTTAGATCACACTGTGGAAGAAGCAGTCACTCAGATGCAAAGAAAAATAAAGATCATTAGGCTTAAATTTTTAACAGTCTCATTAGACTTCTTATTAGAATTTAGCTAATATAGGCACTTCAGTGATTGCTGGTTTTTCAGTTAGAACGTAAAAAGGGTATTTGCAGTATTTCTTTCCTTTCTTGTTGCTTAATATAAAGCATGAGCAGAATTCAGGAGTATCAGAATTATGTGTATTTCTTATGCTGATTTACTTTTATATAGTGCCTATTCACAAAAATAAAAAACTTTATTTCTTATCACTCCTAAAGCAAAAGGAATTTCATGAGAAACTTTATGTCGAAAAGCTTCCAACAGGAAGATTAACTCACTATGCCATGTGATGCATTGTTTGCAGACATGTGATGGTTTATTAACTGTAAAGCTCCATTTAGTTTTTAAATCCTTTCTTTTTTATGTATCTCTTGAAAATAATTTTGCTTGCTACATACTAAATTCTGCAAAGATACAGTAATCAGGTTTATTTTTCGGTTCTGTTCCTAGTTAAGCCAACAGAAGACTTACTGTTTAGTTTTACAGGTACTTGTTTGCTTTTTATTTTGTTAATAGTTCACATTTAAAGTTGAAATATATGCTGTTACACTGAAATTTAATGAGTGAACAGTGTATGTTTCAGCAAAGTGTATGTTTCATCTACTAACAGTATACTGCAATTTGTGAATTTATTGGATGTTTAAGTTAGCACAACACTGGGAACACTTCCTGTGTCCTTTTGCGTCATGCTGGGAGGCAGTTCTGATGGTGAAGAAGTCCAGGAAGGCTGTGTAGGCTTCAGGAAGGAAATCTTAAAGGCACAGGAGCAGGCCATCCCCATGTGCCACCGAAAGACAAACCGGCGGGCAAGAAGACTGGCCTGGCAGAACAGGGAGCTTTAAGCTGGAAATCAGAATGACAGTAGGTTATGCAGTGAGAAAATTAGAAGAGCCAAAGCCCAACTAGGACTTAATCTGACCACTGCTGTAAAAGACAATAGAAAATGTTTCTCTTAATACATTAGTACTAAAAGGAGGCTAAGAAGAATCTCCATCCTTTATTGGATGCTGACAAAGGATGAGGAAAATGCTGAGGTTCTTAATGTCTCTTTGCCTGAGTCTTTAATAGTAAGACCAGTTGTTCTCTGGGTACCCAGCCCCCTGAGCTGGAAGACAGAGACAAACAGCAAGATGAAGCCCCTGTAATCCAAGGGGAAATGGTCAGTGACCTACTGCACCACTTAGACACACACATCTATGCGGCCAGATGGGATCCACCCAAGGGTACTGAGGGAACGCTCACCAAGCCATTTCCATGATTTATCAGCAGTCCGAGTTGACTGGGGAGGTCTGAGTTGACTGGAGCAACTGTGATGCCCATCTACAAGAAAGGCTAGAAGGAGGATCTGGGGAGCTACAGGCCTGTCAGTCTGACCTTGGTATCAGGGAAGGTTATGTAGCAGATCATCTTGAAGCACCAGCACGTCACACAGAGAACAATCAGGCACAGTCAGCATGGATTTATGAGAGGCAGGTCCTGATTGATTAACCTGATCTCATTCTATGACAAAGTGACCTGCTTAGTGGATGAGGGAAAGGCTGTGGATGTTGTCAACCTAGACTTTACTAAAGATTTTGACACTCTTTCCTACAATGTTCTTCTGGAGAAACTGGCTTGGACCGATATATGCTTTGCTGGGTAAAAAACTGTCTGAATGGCTGGGCTGAAAGAGTGGTAATGAAGGAAGTTAAATCCAGCTGGAGGCCCCGCACAAGTGGTGTTCTTCCAGGGATCGGTATTAGGGCCAGTTCTGTTTCATATCTTCATCAGTGATCTGGATGAGGGGATTGAGGGCACCCTCAGTAAGTTTGCAGACAACACCAGGCTGGGCTGGAGTGTCAGTCAGCTTGAGGATAGGGAGCATCTACAGATGGACCTGAACAAACTGGATCAGTGGGCTGAGGCCAATTGTATGAGGCTCAACAAGGCCAAGTGCTGGATCACAACGACCCCATGCAATGCTACAGGCTTGGGGAAGAGTGGCTGCAAAGCTGCTTGGTGGGAAGGGACTTGAGGATATTGGTTGACAGTTGGCTGAATATGAGCCAGCAGTGTGCCCAGGTGGCCAAGAAAGACAACAGCATCCTGGTTTGTATCAGAAATAGTGTGGCCAGCAGGACTAAGGAAGTGATTGTCCCCCTGGTGAAGCTACACCTCTAATACTGCATTCAGTTTTGGACCCCTCACTACAAGAAGGACATTGAGGTGTTGGAGCGTGTCCAAAGAAGGGCAGCAAAGTTGGTGAAGGGTCTAGAGAAGAGGAAAGTGAGCTTTTTTTAGGCTGGAGAAAAGGAGGCTCAGGAGAGACCTTATCACTTTAGAGAGTGATAGTTGTAAACAGCTACCTGAAAGGAGGTTGTAGTGAGTTGGCTGTTGGTCTCCCGAGTAACAAGCAGTAGGACAAGAGAACATGGCCTCAAGTTGCACCAGGGGAAGTTCAGAGTGAATATTAGGAAAAGCTTCTTCACCAAAAGAGTCATCATCCATTGGAACAGGCTGCCTAGGGAAGTGGTGGAGTCACCATCCCTGGAGATACTTAAAAGACATTGTAGGTCTGGTGCCAGGGCATGATGATGCGTTAATGGTTGGACTTGATGATCTTAAAGGTCTGTTCCAAATTAAATGATTCTGTGAAGTCTGTCAGCCTAGTACTCTTAATAATGTCTTTTGGACAGAAAGCTGGATGACAAGGTGAAGCCGTCATGTTCCCTTCTCAACAGTCAAGGCCCAGGAGTCAGGAGTTGTATAGGTCTTATGAATTTTCTTGGCTGTTGTTTTATTTTGTTGCTATTTTGAGAAACTTTTTGTTGTTCTTTACAGACGGACCTTAAGTCTCATGGATTTTTTGATACTGCATTATAAAATGTAGAAATAAAATATGTAGCAAATATAAAATATGCTTGAATAGTTTCCTATGATTGCAACTATTCCTCAGATGTTAAAGTAAGTTTGGTAGTGTATGGTATGCAAAAATTTGGGAAGTTAATATATTTTTTCGTATCTCCAAAAGGTTTTGTTGTATATGCTTTTGGCAATCATTGTTGGAATCTTTCTTTTATTCAAAGACCACACTTTCGTAATACAGTATTTTGTATTTTCAGCTACATTATGTATGACAATGCTATTTCAAGGTATTCTTAATTAACACAACTTTACCTGCTTCAGAGGTCGAGTAGAATTCTTGAAGAACTGTTTGTGGTAACTCTATCACTTTGAGATGCAATATACCCAGATTGCTCAGTCGTTACACATCTGTCCTGTGCAAAAGGCACAATTCCTTATGTTTTGGACTAAATACCTGGCACAAAGTGAGGCAGGAACCAGCCACGTCCCTTCATTTGTGCTTTGTGCTTTTCTTTACAAAGGCTATTTCTGCAGTTTATTTCTTGCATGACCTTTCAAGGAACTAATGTATTTTAGAGTTTTGTAACATGAAAAGCACTTTGTGCTCTGATTTCATTGATCCTTTCAATCATTCATTTCTCTCTTACCTCTTTACAAAAGGCTACTGTTGTCTGTTGTGTAGACTTCCTTTTTTTTTTTTTTTTTTCCATTTTAAGGGAAGGTGAGAGCTAATTTGATAAAAATCAAATGAGAGATTGTAGTGTCATTATTTCCTAATGCTATGGAGTTTAATTATTTAAATATGGATTTGGGACACTTTCTTTTCACATTAATACAAATATAAAAATAATTTTTAGCAAAACACTTTTTTTCTATTTTGATGAATACCTGTTGTTTCCTTATGAGTTGTATATACCAAATTGGACCTAGAGCATCATGTATTTGCTTTATAAAAAAAATCATGAATGAACTTTAATAGAACAAACTGACATTTTGACTTCTAAAAGCAAAACCTTGAAAGAACTGGCAGAAGATGCCTTTGTTAATGGATGTCTTCCTATAACACAATTAAAGTATTTCTTCAGCTATCCTACAAGTCTTAAAAAATTGACAGATAAGGGAACTAATATACTTCCTGCATATATATATATATGCATGTCTATATTTCCCCCCAGCCATGGATAGCTTTTGGAGAATTTTTCAGTTCGTAAATGTCTCTCTCTCATGGTATGTGAAAATGTTTTTAGATTAGAGTGTCCAAGCTTAATGCATAATAATCAGGACTGTGTGTTTATTTCTATATTTGATACAGTTTTCAATCTGAAGTATGAAACTCCTTCAGCATTGTAGTTTTGTTTATTCTTTGAAGGGAGTTACTGAGATGTCACTTCTCAAACTCTGTTCTTTCTTTGCTGAAATTCTCTTTTCTCTGGTTACCACTAAAGTTACCCAACAGTAAATGATGACATTAATTCCATAGAGGGACAGTCGCATGTGAGATTCACTGAGTGAAACAGCAGATAGAAAAATGTATACCAACTGCGAGGAATAATGACTGGGATGAAAAAAAATGTAAACAAAAAAAAGCTGTGAGAGACAAAAATGAAAAAAAATGTCTATGTGGTGAGTAGAATCCTTAGGATTTGTGACACAACTGCATGAGGCTCTTGATTGAAATGGCTTTTAGTGGAAGAATGTTAAACACAGTCTTCGTGTCTGCTTCAGCACTGAAAAGTATCCACTGCTATGTGTATTTCGGTGCTATGGGATAATTGCATTAAATTAGATTGCATTTTAATTTCAGTGTCCAATGTTGAAGTTATTCTAGTGAGCATAACTGGTCCGTTCACACCTGTGAAATGCACTGACTTACTGTAGTGTTATGAACATTCTTGGATCCTTTTACTTCTATTGCTGTTAGAACAGAACTGAAATATGGCTAGAGATTTTATTTAGACATAAGCTGCTGTTCTTTTGAAAATATCCTTGTATCTCGTACTGAGAATGTCATTCAATAGGACTGAAAATGAATTTCAGATTTCTATGGCACACTTAATATAGATTGTCAGGTTTTCTGACATGACTTTATATTTGTTGTTATGCTAAAGAAAGTAGCTTCCACATACTTAACTAAAATAAATGCATAGGTCAGTTTTGTGGTATTTGAGAGAGGCTTAGAAGTAGATGCAATAGCTATGTTTTAAAAAAAATAAAAAATTACAGAATTGCTTTTGATCTTTTTGTGAGTAGATCTGTAAATGTACACTTTCTCTATATGAAATGTGAGCCATGAGTTACTCCTGCTTGTAAAATATCCCTTTTTTGAGAGTACAACTTGTGGATGAAAACTTAATGTTCAGACCCTTCTGCATGGATTGCAGAAGTTTCTGAAGAACTCAAAAATCATTTTGGCACTGAATGTTTGTCTCCTCCTATCCATAAAAAGCCTTTTGTCACTATTTGAGAAATACCTTGCACACAGTGGGCAACCAGTAGGCTTTCTGCAGGAGTTTTCTACTGAGAAGTGACAGAGGGCAGCTTGGCAAATGTTCAGAAACCGACGTTAACTTGCTGGAGCCCGGCATGGGACCTTGTGTTCAGCAGAATTCTTCTGACCTGTCTCTCTGCATGCCGAGCTAATCAGCAAACACCTAATGAGCCTACTCTAAAGAAACAGACCCTCTCACAACCTACTTCATTTTCATATGTTCTCTGGGGGTGGAGAGACAAGACTTCATAAGGACTGATGATGCTGCAAAGACCACAATAATGATAATTAACTTGCTGAATTTAGAAGATTATGCTGTTAATTAGTTGCAAAATAAAGATAAGTAATAGAGCAGCAGATGGTAGGATAACACCCAGGAGAAGGAGGGTTATTACTCTGATGAGCTTTTGTGGCAGATATGAAATATGGATCTGAGTTTTTCACAAATTGTTTCTGGAGCATATTATCTTGTTTCTGTGAGCTCTTGGCGGAATGATCTAGTCCTACCAAAGTTTGACAGATGCAGTAAGGATTTGTTTTCAAGGATATACATGAGCAATAAAACCTTGCTAATAAAGACTTTAAAAGCTATTAAGCTATTTGAAAATACCAATTTTAGTTTGCCTGTAATAACCAACTAATATCAAAGAAACCTTGGTTATCATCAAGTGTCCCCACATAAGAATGCTTATGTACATTTATTCTAATATTTGTTGCAATATACTTTATTTTTAAAACGGGGATTCTCATCATGTTTGGGGTAACTGTCTCCCTATTTACAGGAAGCACAACGTTCATACAGTATATTACTGCAGGATTGCATTCTAGCATATGAAGCCTTTTAAATACACAAGCTGGATTTCTCCATTGCATTACCATAGGGAAAGTTAAGGCCTGCTTTGACTGTTTGCACATCCATTGTGCCTGATGGTAGATCTTTTATAATGTAGGTAGTATTGTGCTATTTCTTTGACTTTCTGCTGCTGTTTTCAAATTAAATATAAATTATAGGAATTTAATAAGCATGAACTTCCTTTCTTTTTAGGTTAACTTTAAAAATATTTTTGTAACACCGAAATACAGAAATAGAAAGAATAGAGCTAGACAATAATAACAGTTACTTGCTTTGTGTGTTTGTTAGGAAAAAAAAAAAAAAAGTAGTTTTTTGTTTCATCTCCCAGATTTTCTGAACTTGGGCTCCCTTTCAGTAAGGAAATGGATATGCTAGTGAAACTTTAAGTATCCAGCTTTAAGCAAACACTAGAAAGCTTTTCTAGGACTTCATAGACTCTAGTTGTGGAGTACTTTTGTGGAAGATGCATACATCAAGATTTGCCTATGCAGTCAGAAGCAAAGCAGATCAGACATTCTGGCTTTGTGCATAGTAACTGTATAAATGTTTATGCTCCACTGCCATGAAAATTAGACGTTAGCTTGTTATCACTGAACTTACATATTCAGATACTTGAGTTGGATGAAATCTAATGATTTTTTTACTTCTCATGGCAGTGGAAGAGGAGTATATGGCAAGTTGCTGTGGCTTGGCTGAGTGATTTATGAGACAGTAACTTCTAAAAATCTCCTAGTGTGATGGATTGAAATAAGGGAACAATGCTTTTTAAAACTTCAGCAGAAGTTAAAATAGACAGTTTGTGACTAATTTGTTACAACTGTTTGTACTGTCACTACTGTCTTGGTTTTACCTCCTGAAAATTTGTCACATCCCGCTAAACAACAAGTTAAGGTACAAGAAATACTTCTAAAGTAATTGAGAATATGTAAATGAAAATACATTGTGAAAAAAAATCAGATGATAATAACTTACAGAAAAGGTATTGCATAAAATTGTCATATTAACATTAAATACTTGCTACTATAAGGTAGTCCTGGTGGTAACTTAGAAAATTTTACCATTTAATGATCAGGATTAGTTAGAATTTTAAAGAGTGTGGGGGAAATAATCTTATCAACCTTTCCATTGTTGTGATTAGATCATAGAGTTTGGGTTTTGTAATTGTAGTTAGATAATTAGAATACACTTAGGCCTTTCTGTACTTGTTTAGCTCAAGACAGGGACTGAAATTTTTTCGTTAGCTTGTTTTTCCCAGGTGAATTAGGAGTTAATTCTTGAGTTTATTTTAATGATATAAAGTGTTAAAACAAATACAATAAGGGCTTAGGATTTTCAGAGTGCTGTACATATAGTAAGAATTATACCATGTTACTTTAAAAATTTCTCATCCTGCACTAACACCTGCATCTGTACTAAATTTTTGTTGCTAGAGCCAAGCACTGGGGAAATTACTGTAAATTTGTTTTGTGTATTTTTCCAAAAGCACCTTCTTCATTCTGGGAAAATTACAAAGTGGATACAAAATGAGGTGGGGAACAGAACTTCATTAACACCAAGTATGTACGTACACTTGAACAGTCCCTGTCCGGGGTAATATGTGCTGTTAATAACAGAAAATACTTACTGCAGAAGTCACTGGCTGAAGATTCCTTAATAGCAAGTCAGAGGAATGTTGGAGTTTCTCGGTTCTCTTTGTAGTCCTTGGGTGGGTTATCTGCTGGTGATGGTTAGACGCTACAGTCAACTATATGGATTTGATAGTTGATGTAACTTGCCATATTGCAGACCTCAAGATTTTCTGCAGTTCTGATGGAGGTAATCTGCAATCTATTATAATTGTAGAATAGGATCCAGGAAAACCTATCATCATGTAAGGTAGGAGAGAGCTGTCATTGTCTTCCAATGACTCAATGTTGAGAGACGTTGGATACTACATAGAGAATACCTACATAAATAGGTGCAAAGTCTTCTGCTTATTTTGAGCTGGCCACATGCAGCCTAGCTCCAGCATTCTTAAGATGTTCTATTAATATTAGTACTTGGGCCATATTTTGTTCATATTCCAAAATATGATACAAGTTATCAGAGAGGTTTTGTAAACTGTCATGTATTAAGTCATTAATCTTTTCTTAAACTTGCACTGGATTCTTTAAAAATCCAGGGCTTCGTAGAAGAACATTCTTTAATACCAGTTGTCTAGTTAGGTAAATTCTTCAGTAAAACAGAAAATTTAATGATAAATTATACAATATTAATGAAATTTTAAGAAAGAATCTGGAATTATGAGCAGTTGTATCTACAGAAATTTAGTATGACACTTTATCACTTAAGAATTTGTTGTAAATAGAATATATTATCTGTTGTAGTTTTAAGAGATTTCACCAAAAGTTGAGTGAAGTAATTTTCAAGACATGAACAAAGTGCTTTAAAATACTCTATCAAGTTGTCAGTAACTCTTGAATGTATTATGTGCAGATGAACTATGAAGTTACTGTTCTTTGTAGTGGCTGTGTACAATAAACAAAAACCTTCAAACCCCTTACCAATTTTTTTTAATATAAAATAGCATGCCAAAACAGTTACTTTGCATATTTCTATGTAATTAAAAGCTAATCTTTACATATAGCCTGAAACTTGTTGTTATTTTTTGCATTGTTGAGATGCTTCAACAAAGACATTGGCTTTTATCTAACAATTAATCATAGGAAGGATTGTAGAGGTGAGTATTTGTTAAGACTGTGAAAAAGTGGAGTCATAACAAACTATTTAAAAATGGATGGAGAACACCAGAATTCTTAAACTGGAAAGATGTTTCTGTTCTGTTTTTCACCCATTTTCCCTCATGCATAGCTATCTTTCTTATGTGTGTCTTGTATAGCAACAGTTTGTTCATGGCCTTCCAGTCATTTCTTTGTGGGCACAGTTTATCACAAAAGAGGCTTTCTGTTTCCTTCTCCATACAGCTTACCATCCTCTTTAAAATCCTCTGTAAAGCCTCATTGCTATTGTCATGCTTGCAAGACATTGTCAGCTATTAGTCGGTATATGCCTAGATTACTGTTGAAAGCCTGTAAAAAGAAACAGATATTTTAGAGTTAAAGCTCCTGTTTCCAAAATGGAAGTAACTACTAATATAAATAACAAATAACTCCTCGAGTAACATCATTGAATATTTCCTTCTTGTTTTTTGTTGTTTGTTTTGGGTTTTTTTTCCCTTCCCTCTTCCTTTTTTCTGCATTCAGAGATTGAAAGCAGCCTTGACCCAACAGCACCCTCAGGTAACAAATGGAGATACTGCCAAGGGACATCCAAGTGGATTGGTTAGGACTCAGTCAGAGGAACCACGACCACAGTCACTACAACAACCTGCAACTTCAACGACTGAAACACCGGTATGACATCAGAGTGGGCATGTACTTACTAACTCCTCCTTTGTTATACAGAAAAAAAAAGAAAATTTCTTTACTCTTGATTTTCTAAAATAGAGGTTAACATGTGTGCATGTTAACATGTCCTCTTGGAGGCAATAGTCTGTAGCAGTAAAATATTTATATTTCTTATATGGTCTTAAATGCGTCTAAAATGTGTTACTCAGGATGAGAATTTCAAAATAGGTAGTATATATGCTCAAATTTAGAACTGAAGTGATTTCTGGAGTTCATTAACATGAAATTCTGTGGAAACTGAAAATTGTACAGCTGGCTAATATGTATTTGGAAAAACTAAGTGCTTTTATATTGTATTTGTGTTGCATCTGTTTAATATTTTATATCATAAGCATTTCAGAAATGGTTGTAACTACATCAGGTATCACACTTATGTTAATTATCTTGGAGGATCTTTCCTGGGCTTCCACATGAAGAGTTTCAACTGTGTGATTAAGTGTACTCTGTCATCCCAGGTACAGAACAGGGGGCTCTGAGTTTAGGAATGGTGTGCTGTCCTTTTGGGATGGTAAATGAGAACAAGAGCAAGACCTCCCAGCCTGCAAGTGGGAGTGCCTGTGGAGGAAAGAGATACTCCCCTGGTTGAATCCTGGAGGATTGCAGCTGTTCTACTTCTAAAAAAATTACTGGAATGTGTTTTTAAAGTGCTCTTAAAATATTTGGGAATTATTTTCACAATTAATAGCATAATACTAATTTTATAAAAGCTATATACTTGGCCAAGAGCTGGAAGGACCTCCCCTCGGATCCTTAGACTGGCCAGTGGAATCAAATAATGTATCAGAACAAATACATTCAGAGCACAAAAAGGAAAAAGGTTACCCATTGTAAAATGATGTCCTTCTTAAGGCTGCTGTTCTCCCTAACTACCTTAAGTACTGTAAAACAATATTTTCATAATATCACATAGCAGAATTTACAGGATGAAAAGGTTTGCTGTTTGGTTATTTTGTGGTTACTTTATAATTAATATTTTAAAAAAAAATATTGCAAGTGTTTCATGCTTAAAAGGCTGATTTGGGTTCCCAGGATTTTTTATTATTAGCTGCATAGAATTTCTGCTAAATAGATATGCCAACTGATATGTCTTTGGGGGTTTTAATTTAAAAATATAACTACTTTACTGTGCTAGACTACATGTGCAGGTGCACCTGTGGTTGTTGTGTAGACAGTTACATGCTGTCTATCCTATCACTTTAAAGGTTTTTAAGATCCATTATATTGTTATCATAATTCAGTAAATCTTTGCTGAGTGTTTGTATACAGCTGTGGAAGGAGTATAATGTATAATTTAAAATACTGAAATATTTTGATCCTGTCATAACATGTGGGTGGATATAAGGGAAATTGGTATGCAGGGGTGGAGAACATATCAACAAGTAGGAAATAGCTGTCTGGAGATCCGGGGATCAATTAGTATCAGCACAGGCAGCAGGTATCAAACAACTTCTATATATTGGGCATAAACGACTGCGTAGCGTTTCATTTGTGAATAGATTTGTGGGAAGGGTATTTGGAAAGGGTCAAAAGTAGAAAATTTATTTCCTGCTAATGTAACTTTTAAAAGGTATTTTGGGTGGAAGAGTTTTTTGAAGTTTACCCTTTATAAATACTTGTGTCATCATAATTGGTAAAAGAATTTCTGAGAGTCCATCTAAAGATGTATTGCTTCAAGGCTTTATTCATTTGCCAAATGGACATGTCATATAAGTGTAACACTGTGAAGTGAGTGGCTTTTCTTAGTGCAATTTTAAACCAAAGCTAGAGTCATGATAAAAATGTTACATGTTAACATAACATCGTAAGGAGTGTAAATACAGTAAAGGTTTTGAAAACATAGCTGTAGAGTTGAATGACGTAGCTTTCCACAAAAGACATGTGTATAACCTGAATGTATTTAGAAATGTCATAGATGCTTTTCTCAGGATATGATGTGTGTTTATACTGGTGCTGGCGGTCAAGTTGTAAATAGTATTATACTCATAACTTCTTTAATACTTTTTACTGTTTTCAGGCATCACCAGCTCAGCCTACGCCACAAACGCCAAATACAGGTGGTCGACGAAGAAGAGCTGCCAATGAAGACCCTGATGAGAAAAGAAGAAAGTTTCTGGAGCGAAACCGTGCTGCTGCTTCCAGATGCCGACAGAAACGGAAAGTCTGGGTGCAGTCACTGGAGAAAAAAGCCGAGGACTTGAGCTCATTAAATGGCCAGTTACAGGTATAATTTTTATTTTAACTAAAAGTGAATAAGTTTTTCCATTCTTAAACAGTGATCCTGGATCAATGGAACTTAAGCTTTGCATGAAATCTAAATTATAAATGGTTTTGTAACTGGTGGCTCAGGTCAGAATTGATGCTTCATCACTAATGGCATATAGCAGTAAAATAAGTGTATAACACAATACTCAGATTTCAAGATGTGTAAACTTTAGGATCATACCCTTTTGTCCTTTGTTCCGTTTTAAATAACTTTCAGACTGTGACACTAAACAAGGATGACAAGATGTGTTGGACTATAGGCTTATTAGCAAAGTAATAGCCTTACCTTAAAATCATCTTGCTCTTAATTTGTATCACAGCCTGAGTTATTTAAATAAAATTTGTTCTGATTTCCTTTGGTTCTTTTTAACTTCACTTTTTTTCCTTTAAAGTGAATATAGTGCTCGTGAAAGGTGCCAGATTGACATCACTGGAAACTGAAGGCCTCTTTTGTCCACAGAACAGGTACAGCACAGGCAGTGGCAGTGCAGATTTCACCACACTGCCCTCCCAGTGTGCATAAATCCTATAGTGAGGGAAGTATACTCTTAAGAGTCTAGTGTATGTTGCGAGTCATTTTTTTCCACCTTACCTGAGCTTGTCAATCTTGTAAGGTTATCATGTGGACACACTTCCCCCGCATAGAACAATCCATGACCCTTTTGTTTAAATGACTATTAAATATGAAAGCATACTTTCTTAATGTTTTCCAGCAGCACATAAGAAGTGGCACAAACTGTTGTTTCAGAATAAAAAGTCTAAAAGCTTTGCTTTGAAAATTACAGAAAGGAAAAATTATGTAATTCCTTAAAGGAAGGGTTCATTTAGAAAATGCAATGGAAAGTATTTTGGTATGTTAACGTTTCACTTTTTGTTCTTTCATCAGAGATATTCCCTGAGTCAAATTTACAGATTTTTCTCCTTCCTATTAAAACTCCTTTTTCATGCTGTTTTTTAAAGAAAATGTCCCAGTTTGATCAACAGGAAAGTAAGAGAATGTTGAGATTACTTTTTATCATGTAATCAAAATTACAGTATCAGTTATCTTCATGTTCATGTCTTTAAAAATGCTCAGCATCCCAGACTGTAAAATACAAGAAATTCCTACCTAAGCACACAAGATGAAAATGTGTGTCCCATGTTCGAAGAATCGTGACACTGTGCACCAGCATTAGTTAAATTTCTTGCAAACATGTTGTCTTCTCATAGCTGTTTACAGCCTTTAGATGCATTCCTTTAATGCAGCCACAGTCCTTACATTAAATCCATTATTTACAAAATTGTGTGAGGCACTACGGCTTAAATAATCTCAGAAACCAGTGAAGGTAAATAAACACGAAGAAAACAGAACAAAAAAGATTGGCTTTATTCCTTCTTTTCTTGGGTGAAAGTAGTTTTTGGTATTATGTGAACTGCCTTTAATTTGTACATAGCAATTTTTGTAACCAAAAATTAAGTAAATGCCATAACCAAAAGATTTCCAGATTTCCAGTAGTTAACTCAGTAATAGTGAAGTCAAGAACAAGAATTTTCTTATGCTCTGCCAAAAGCAAAACTGTTAGCTGTGAAGAACAGAATAACTTGCAAAGAAAATTGAATGTCAGGCAAATAATTGAACTGTACTTCATGTGAAAACATTAATCAATCCTGTATTTCCATAATAATTCTTCACGTGACAGGCTAACACAGCTGATTGGCACAGTGTGCAGTAATGACCCATGATTAATTACTTTATATTTAATACTAAATTTAATAAGTTTGGAGTTTTGCCGTAGTACTATTTTATAGACTGATTGTTAGGGTTTAGTAGGTCATATTTTGTTTAATATCTAAGAACCTGCTCAGCTGAATTTAGCAAGATGTCACATTTCCAAAGGCAGGTTAATACCAAAATGACTACATTGCATTGCTTCACATAACAATTCTGACTTTTCTTCAGTGCAGTTAGTGGCTTTCTTATAATGTCTGTGGCAAAGCTTCTAACATCAATGTCAAGGTTTTTGAGACTGGAAGCTCTCTAACAGTGCATACAGGTATTGAAGAGGTTTACTTGGTTGGTGTATATATTTTGTTCCGTAATTTTCAGCTTTCTGTAGATTAACTTCTGCCTACTTTCTTCTTTTAAATATTTGAATGTAATTTCTTTTCTAAGCATTATTTTTCACATTTTTACTTAAGGGAAAATTACCCTCTATTACATCCTGCCTGTAACACATTTAGATTAGGTTGGCTGTGTTTATTATAGTCTTTTTTTATTTAAGTTTTTTCCATGCTTCGAAATGGTAAAGTGTATTTACTGTTTGCTCTTTGTGAACCGTGTTTTCTACTAATGTGCTGGCTTGTTTATTGATCTTAAATTTTATATACCATGTTGTGTTACCTCTGTGCCTTGCAGTGTATAGTATGCTATAGAACGTGTTAAGGGAGTATTGGCAGTGTTGTCCCCAGTGGCCACTCAATGGTATTGCAGGATCAGATGCTAAAGTTCATTATATGGTCTGTATTCAGTCCCTTTTGCTTTAATAATCTTAGAAGGCAAAGTATTAGTAAGAGAATGGGAAGAACGGTCTGTCTTCCTCACACAGTCGCAGGTTTTAAAGGTTCACTAGTCAAGAGGTGTTTTGTACTAATGGTGCAGAACCTGCGCAAGGCTAAATAGTCATTATCCGTACAGGCTGGGGGATGAGGTGATAGAAAGCAGCCCTGCAGAAAAGGATTTGGGGGTTCTGGTGGACAAGAAGCTGGACTTGAGCCAACAGTGTGCATTTGCATCTCAAAAGGGCAGTTGCATCCTGGGCCGCATCAAAAAAGTGTGGACAGCAGATCGAGAGAAGTGATTTTGCCACTCTGCTCTGGTGAGACCTCACCTGGAGTACTGCACCCAGCTCTGGAGCCCTCAACACAGGAAGGACATGAATCTATTGGAGCAGGTCCAGCAGAGGGCCACAAAACTGATCAGAGGGCTGGAACACCTCTGCTAGGAGGACAGGCTGAGAGAGTTGAGGTTGTTCAGCCTGGAGAAGAGAAGGCTCTGGGGAGACCTTATAGCGGCCTTCCAGTACGTGAAGGGGGCCTACAAGAAAGTTGGAGAGAGACTGTTTACAAGGGCATGTAGTGATAGGACGAGGGGCAATGGTTTTAATCTAAAGAAGGGTAGATACAGATTGGATGTTAGGATGAAGTCCTTTACTATGAGAGTAGTGGAATGCTGGAACGCATCATCGAGGGAGGTAGTGGGGGCTCATCCCTGGAGACATTCAAGGTCAGGCTTGATGAGGCTCTGAGCAACCTGATCTAGTTGAGGATGTCACTGCTTACTGCAGGGGAGTTGGACTAAGTGACCTTTAGAGGTCCCTTCCAACCCAGGACATTTTATGATTCTATGATAAACCATGAAAGAAACACCCATAAGTAAAAGTTCTTTCCCATATAGGAGTATCTTGTTGCAACAAGTTGTCCAGAAACAGGAAGAGTGAAGTGTAACTCAGCCACAGGCAATCCCCTATCCCCATAAATCGTATCTGCCTGTCTCTGATTTGGTAAATGTACTTTACAAATATTGTCCCACACCTTGCTGAGTAAGGGTTAATCTTGTCCCACTGTTAGATACATATTTTGGATCCAGGGAGAAATAGGCAGATACAGAACAACATAGCGTATGCTGTGTGGTACACCTTCATAAGAATACAGAAGGGAAAGGATCTTCTGAAAAATGGGTGTGTAGATAAAAATAGATATACTTTTCTCCAGAAATCTGCTTTCTAATGTTGAGTTGTGGGAATGTAAAAATTCTTCTAGACAGCATGTGAAGTATATTTCATGCCTATTTAAAGAAATGGTGATGCTTACAATTGACTTGGTGTTTCATTAATGAGGATGACCTTTCCAGTGTGAAAATTCGAATTAATCTTTCTTCATGCCAACTGTTGAAGTGTTTATTCCATGTTTCTTGTTAGCCTGTTTTCAACATGTTAGCCACATGTTAAATGACCATGTTAGCATGTGTTAAATGAGATGGAAAGACTTGCTATTGTCACATACCTGATAAGAAACTACAATGTGTGTAGGAATTGGTTCTAACAACCCCCCTTTATTACCATTTAGAAATGGCTCTTACTGGTGATATGTAAATGACAACCACGGGTTACCTTTGTGACATTCCCTGTACTGTGTGTCTAGCAGACACACTCTGTTCTACTTTGAGGAGCGATTTGTGCATTGCCTACAGTACTGTCGGCACACAGTGTTCGTCTCGATAACAGTGCTCTGTTTTCAATTGTCAACTTTCTGCTTTTTTAGTATAGGAATGCTGGGATGGGGTTTTTTGTTGGGTTGGGTTTTTTTGGTTGTTTTTCAAATCTGCTTTAATGTAAACATATATTTGCTTTTTTCTATTTTGCTAGCAAAATTCTCACTGTTTTTAATACAACCAACATTAATCTATAAACCACCTTTTAAAAACATTTTCATTAACATTAATTGTACTGACACTGATAAACAGTGACTTCATATGTATATGTCCTGTTTGTGTATAAAATTCTTCGTTAAAGTATGGGAGGTGAAAGTAGAAAACTTCTGAAAGTCTTTTCCCCATTTGATCACCTATTTTGTCAACGTTCCTTTAAAATAATAAGCATATTTCATATTATTGGACATTGCTGCTTCTGTGGATTAACAAGAAGTGTCTCAAAACTACATCAGCACTTTGTTGATGTTGTTGTTTTCTCCCCCCACCCCAAGCTATGTCAATTCTGTGCAGCTGCCTGATTGGCCTCAAGATTTTTGTCTCCTTGGTAAATAACATGATGAACTAAGAGGAACCTGAGAGCTGGAGGCAGAAGTAGTGTGCTTTCTTAACAGCCCGGGATTTCAGGACATGTAATGCCAGCTGGTAGAGAATTTTGGCGGGTTTTGGTTGTTTTGTTTTGGTTGTTTTTTTCTTGCAACCTGTTTTGTTTGCAATCACATTTTTCTTTCATTAGAAACATCCATGAAGTCAGATTTTTAGCTTTCTTTTAGCTCTTCCTTTTGTTTTAAATAGAAAGTTTCTGAAAGAGATATTTGATGCAATAAAATGACTGAGTAGAAAAGTAGTCCTTAATACTTGAAGTGTATTTGACAAGTGAAAAAGTTTGAAATTTTTTGTCTACTAAATGGAGAAGACAAAAGGAGGAACTTTTCATTGAAAATCTGGTATTTTAGGTACAATATTTATAAACTGTGTTACTTAGTGCAATTAAATCTAAAAAATTCTTGTTCTAAAAATTGTTTTCCTTGCTGTGGAATCCTTTTAGTTGTAATTAATCTCTTCTCTGACTGCACTACCTTATTTCTACCTTGCAAGTAAATAGACTTACTTCATCGTGTCTCATTTTTTCCAAATAATTTTAGTTAAAATCTAATTTTCCTGTGTTTGTTTTTTTCTTTAACTTGCTCCCAAATGCATAAACGTATGCATTTATGAAATAGTTATGTCATGTGTGTGGTATATTATGCTAAGGTGTAAAGGTTCGTATAGTTTTAAGTAACTTAAAGTATCAATGGAAAGGATTTACATTTAAAAGAAAATAATGCATGAAAAGCATATATTGTGACAAGATATGGGGATCACAGAGCATTACAGATACCTTGATTCTGTAGATACATAACATTTTTCTGCTATTTAAAGTGAAAATGAGTCTATCAAAATGCCATACCAGTCTTAATTTGGATTGTCACATATAATGCAGTTATGTAGCACTTCTCATCTACAGATAGCAAACTGCTTTGCAGGGAAGGTAAGTATAGCTGTCCTCTGTTTTACAAATGGGGAAGTTGAAGCACAAAGAAGTAAAATGACCTTGCTCAAGGTCACCCGATAGTGCGAAGGCACAGCCTGGAAATGAACCCAGTCACTAGATTCTGCCAGTGCTGTCTCTTACACTACACTCCGCTGTAGTAACATAAGCTGACATTTCAGGATTTTGTCATTATTATCAATGACTGCTTCATACAACACGTTTACATGTGGTTGCCAAAGAGAAAATTAATATGAAAATCAGCAAACACTAAATTATTTTCCGGTACATGAGGTTTTCTTTCTCAAAGTCCAAGTACAGATATCGTCACCAAAAATCATTCTGCATTGGGTACTTTTTAATTATTTTTTTTTTAACCTTTTTTAATGTTGGTTGTGGCATCTGTTATAACGAGGGTAGTTAAATGTAGGTTTACTCTGATTAGAATTCATCACAAAATCTTGCAGAAAAGTCTTAGAGTAACTGGATCATGTGAACGAGACTATTTGCATCTGCAAACTGAAAAACATATGTTGTATTTTCCAAAAAAGCATTTCCCAGTTAAAGAAAAATCATAAAATGAGTTAGCCACGTTTCAGCTAATATTTACATATTCTGAGATAAAAGCAATGTATAAGTTTCTGCAATATATACCATATGGAAACTTTTTGTATTTTATCTACCCCTAAATGAATGACTGAAAATCCTATAAAACTTAATACTTGCCTTCAAAATGTGTGTAGTTTGAGCCTGGTAAAGTACATAACTTTCTTCTTCTTTAGAATGAAGTCACCCTGCTGAGAAATGAAGTGGCACAGCTGAAACAGCTTCTTCTGGCTCATAAAGATTGCCCTGTAACTGCCATGCAGAAGAAATCTGGCTATCATAGTGAGTAATGTTCCATTACCTATCGCCTTAGGCTGCATCCGTGAAATACTGCCAAAGTGAACTGAATGAACATTAACATTGAGAAGTGCAGTTCTAATATTACGTTAAAGATATTACGGGTTTTTTAAATCTCAAAGGTTATTGGAAGACAGGAACGAATATGTGATATTTAGAAATATGGTTTTAAGTCCTTTCCGTTGAGGTGTTGCATAGCATTGAAGGTTTTGTGTTGTTTTAATAAATGCATATGGTAATTAGCATTTAAGGGCTATCGGTTACTACACCTGCTTTGGAAAATATAATTAAAGTATTAAGAGCACATGATAAACCATTTCTTATATTTTATCTTAGCCTAGTACAGTGAAAGGTCCTTGTGGGTGGTTTTTTTCTTCATCCTAATGAGATTTCAGTAGAGGTAATATAACAGCTGTCCTCACTTACCATAACATCCAGGATCATTCAAGCCGTTAAAATAATCAGATGCAGGTTCATGGCTCCTACTGTACAATGTCTCCTAGATTGTTTAGATTTCCACATTAAACAATTACTTTTCTATAAACAGGGTATTTTTTAAAAAGCATTCCTTACACTGAAGTGACTACTGAGAGTTTCAGGAGCATTTTTTTTCTAATACATATTTTCACTGAAAGTTGCTCATTTGATTTTGTTTGATTTTGATTATTTTTTTTTCTTCCTTCCAGCATTTTAAAGGTTAATTATGCTTTCCTGACTTGTAACTTCCTTTTTGGATATGATACACAGTGCCAGAACCAGCTGCTGCTGTAGAATAAATGGCCAATTTTGTCCATTGTACACAAATTTGTTACAAATAACTGAGCTGGGAATGCATTAGGCAACATTCATAATATATAACCCACAGCTTTCGTTTTTATGATTTACTGATATTTCAGGATATTTGTAAATGTGAAGATTGTTTCTGCCATATGTAGCCACTTCATTTTAATTTGCCAGTGTCAGTAATTCAGGAGAATAAAGGAACATTTTGTATTGCATGCAAACAGATCCTCAGGTGCTTGCGATAAAACTTAATGGCCACCATCTTTACTTGTAGTCATTGTAAGCAATTTCATCAGAATGGGCAATATTTTTTAATTTAAAAGATTCAGGAGATTTAGCAACTCTCTATTGCCATATATATTTAGAATACTGATTTTGTCAGTTTTGAGCATATAAATCTTGGTCCTTTGATCTCCAGTCATTTTGACAAGATGGAAAATAGCATCTTGGAGTAAATTGGAACAGTACAGAAATATGTTTGGGATTTATATTAACAATGATTGCTGCAGGGATGAGGCCATTATGGCTCCCATCTGACAGAACAACATAATTTCATATAGGAGCTACTAGGGGATAACATTATGCATGCAAGATTTTTTTATTTTTTTTTTAAAAAAGGTAGGTTTCTTGAATTTAGATGTTTTGAGGATGCATGTTCCTGAAGTGGCATGAAAAATATTCAAACATGAGTCTTAAGCTGGCAAACTGCCTACATCCTAAGGATTTCTTTGTTGAAGAATTAACGAATGGCCTGTTTAGTAATGCTTATTTTCTGCCCTTGGAAGAGAACTATAATGTTACTAATTTACAAAAGAATGCAAAATGAATAAAAACTAAAATATTAATAAGTAGGAAAAGCCTACATTTTAGAAAAGAAAAAAATATTAGTAAGCAAGGAGATTGGAAGCATAGCTCGCCTAGTTTCTTGAGAAGTCCCTTGAAAGTAAAAGTGCAACATGAATGATGGTTATGCCATCCCTCTGAAAGGATTTTGTCACATTATCTCCATGTGCATGCTGTTAGGAAAGCATCCTGGTTAAGTGACATACCCACAGTACAATTTATGAGAGGAAAGAATGGTTTCAGTTAATCCATTCATGAAAATGGTGTTCATAGAAAGTATTTTTAAATAAACATACTATGCTCATTAAGTAATCAAGGTTGAATTGCTTCAGAAACATAGTGGGTGGTTTAACAGTGTGTCCCTATGGAAGAAATTGAGGACACTAGATTAACAGAGCTCTTGCAGTGCTGAATATTGTGCACTGCTGAGACAGTGCTAGTTTATACCATGCAGAATGTGTTTTAACAGCTAAGTCCACAATTTGATGTGGTTTCATGTATGATGCACTTAAATAGGCACAAATAATCTATTGCTTTTCAGGGTATTTTTGGCACTTATTTTTACATAGCTCTTAAGATCTTTTGGATTTCCCAGGCATATTTTTGTTTCAGGCCAAGCAAAAAGCACAACAGTGCAGATAGCCCTTTCTTGTTCTGAGATCGTTCTTGGAATCATATTTTCCTTATTTAAAAAGCCTTGTGCCTGCTTCAAAAGACAGTATCAGCAGAACAGAGAAACCAGGAAAATGGTTATTGCACTTGGAGGCACTATGGATTAATTTCTGTTGCAATGTTTGAGTTTTCAGCCGGTTAACTTTTTTTACATCCCAAAGAAGGATGCTATTGGTTCTGAACTCATCTTTAAACATTAGAGGGCAGGGGGAAAGGTGCCATATATAGGAGAAATATAAATGCCAGATTATTTCTACAAGTCTGCCATACTTGGGTATTTTCTCAGGCTTTTTTATGTAGTTGGAGCAGGAAAAAGGTGAAATTTGTGAAGAAAATGTGTTGAGGAAATTAGAGATGTAACAAAAGGAAAACAAAAATTGTTTTAGTATTTGTTCACATTTTTCAAAAGGCCATCATAATATTCAAGAACATTTATACAAAACTGAAGGTAAAGGAAGTAAATAGAGGCTGCAGTGTAGGCGGTGTTAAATGGAGTTTTTTGTGTTCTTGCTTTAGCAAGTTTTAAAGACTAGAAGGTGACTAACCAGTTTTAGACCTCAAATAATTTGAACCACTCAAACCACTGTGTTCCTACAGCCTGTTGTGGACAGGTGACAGTCCTTCAGTGGCTGCGGGGGATACTCACAAAGGCCACCTCACTGGAAATGAGCATTTCTGTGCTTGAGTCCCTCTGTAGTCCATGGGTAGCCTGTTGAGAATCACCACGAGGCTCCCTTTCTAGTGTTTATTGGGGGACCAAAAGGAGTTCTGGATCACATGTCAGTGCTTACATACTTGCTCCAGTTTGATCTTGGTAGGATTTTTGCTTCTGAAGACTGAAATCCCTCTTTGTTTGCTTACCTTACTGAAAGCTATTGTTAAGCAGTGCTAAGAAGCAATTAACAGCAATGTTTGACTACTCTAAAAGACAAATTTTCAGTTCATCCTCAGTCTCCTCTCTGCTTTGTTTGGTGTTTTTTAAACCTTTTCTGAAGCTCAGTGCAGCCCAGATTGTGTTCCATTACCAAAAGGCTCGCTTCTCATGAAGCAGTGTGTCTAGGAGCTATGTAGCCTTCAGGAAAGTTCATGTGATGTAGAGCTGTAGATTTTCAGCCTTCTAGTGTATGGCACAAGTTACTTCTCTGAATTCATTCCTGATTTGGACTATGTATGTATTTATTTATTTATTTTGGTTCAAGGCAAAGCTGGCGGAGACATTGAAAGCCTATGCTTTTTTTCTACATTGTTCCTTCTTGTTTTCACCTGTTATCTTGTAGATCTTGATGGAAGTGTAGCAAAGATGAAATTCTGTTGAATAGTGTTACCCACCAGCTGATTTACTAGGCAGGAAATTGGACAATTTTAATCACGACTTTGAAGACACAAAAAAGTGGGTTTTTTTCTGAATATTCCATACTGTAAAAAAGGTATACTCTTTTAAAAAATGAAAATAAGATTGTTCTGCAATTTTTACTGCATCACACCATGAATTTTAATTATGTAAGGGAATGATCACTGTTACCTGAGTCATGGTGGTTTGCATTCCAGGGAGGGGAAAAAAAATATTACTCTTTCTTTTTCAGCTGCAGATAAAGATGACAGTTCAGAAGACATATCAGTGCCAAGCAGTCCCCACACAGAAGCGATTCAGCACAGTTCCGTCAGCACTTCCAACGGCGTAAGCTCAACTTCGAAGGCAGAAGCGGTGGCCACCTCCGTGCTCACCCAGATGGCGGACCAGAGCACAGAGCCCGTGCTTTCCCAGATCGTCATGGCGCCTCCCTCCCAGTCGCAGCCTTCAGGAAGTTGATTAAAAACTTGCATTGCATCAGTTTCTTAGATACACATTTGTGACTTTAAAGGGAAATCAAAAAAAAAAAAAAAAGACCAGTCTCCATCTAGGAGAAATTGTAGCTTAAAATTATTCATTTTTAAAAATCCAACTTAAATTTGGCTTTAACGATTGGCAGGTGAAGATGAGACAGGACACCAGTTCTAGTCTCTTTGCAAAAGACTTTTTTTTTTTTAAGTATTAGTTTTACTAGTTACTTTTTGTGCTTAATGTGTAAAGCGTGTGTACAGTACAATGTGGTTTATTTCATTTTTAATTTGGTATTATTTCAACAAACATTGGGGTGAATTACTGAAGGTCATCCCCAAGACTGTGATAGTAATATTATGTGACATTTTTATACCAAAGTTCTGCATAGTCCCTATTGACTTTGTAATGTTAACAAGGTCATAAAGCACTAGGCAAGAGAAGACAGTAACAGTAAATTTGCTTTTAGTCTTTTTGCCTTTTTGTTGTTTTGCACATTATGAGAGGAAGAACATTGGGAGACAAATGTTTGGGTTTTATGTATAGCATTTTGGTTGGCTTTTTAACTGTTGGGGTTTTTAATTTCTTTGATAGGGCCAGTACAGTATATGAGATACAGTACTCTTATGCACATACCTATCCTGGACGAGGATCATTAGTAAATAGATTTGAATTTTATTTTTTTTTTCCAAGTTTAAAATGATGTCAGGTGGTCTTTTTCCCCTCCAACCCTTTCATTCTGGGGGGGAGGAGAGCTTTATTTCTCCAGTCGGAATAGTATATCTATAAATACCCTTTGTTGCTAGGCTGAAACCAGTAAGCATATTGTAAAATACAGGGTTATCAAATATGGAATACTTAGTATTCCAAAGTAGGTTGATATTTTGTGGATTTTTGAGTCACAGACTAGGAGTTTACTCATGGTTTTGGATGCCAGAAAAGCCTAAAATCCTTCTTCAGACAACTCAAGACTTTTTTTTGTCATTGTCTTGTATTTGCAAGCTAACTTGTACTTAATTCTTGTGTAAGCACTGTCATCTTTTAGTAGCAAAAATTTTGATACCTTTCTTGTGGAAAAAAAAAAAAAAATCAGTATCTACCGTATCTTGGAAACAATGTAATTATAATGTGGTGTGTGTGGTGTGTGCGTGAGAATGGTTCAGTAGTTAATGCCAGCAGTCTTTTGCTTGAATGTTTAAAGATGCCTTCAATGTGATGCTGGCTGATAGGTGATTGCAGTTTTAAAATGTTATTTACTGTGCGAACTTGGATAACTAACATTCCATGATGTAGTTTGTTTCTGATGAGATGATTGTAGGTACACTTTTTCTCATTATCCAATCATCTGTAGGATATTGAGTTTTTTAAATGTGCCATTATCTATTTTGATTCTGTACTCATGTTCAAAATACAGTACAATATTTTACAATAGACGAAATTGTTTTAAAAAAAAGTAGATGTGTGCTTTCAGGTCGGAAAACTTTGTATAATAGCAGAAACAGATGCATAGTAGCAATTGGCAGTAAAGCAGGATTCCATTATGTATATAACAAAGATTTAATGCATTTATAATGGGTTGTGTAGTTCATTTGCTCTTCCTTCTCCGTCACTATACTATGTGTTTTTAAGTGTCAGTGCCATCAAGTTTCTATTTGATTCAGTTTTAAATCTAAAAATGTAATTGATCTACAGGAAAATTATTATTTCTACAATATATATACAGCCATGCTATAAAGAAAACTGGATAAAGAAGTATCTAAGTCATATATGTATCATTTGCAGGGCTTTAAGCATGAAAATAATAGGGATTCTAATTATTTTGTATTCTGAAACTAAGAAAGTTGATAACCTCATGTGTTTAAAAGTCTTACTTTCCCAATTTCGATATAAAAAGCTGTAACAGTTACTGAATATTTCCAGGATAGTGAAATACAGTGAGAAGGAAATTAATTGCAAAGGCACAAATTGTGAATTCTGCAAGAAAGCTATACAGTCACTTTTCATTGTAGTTTTGGTGGACTAGGTATGGCCTCATTGATTATACTATAATTTGCTCTCCTAAACACAAAGGCTTTTAAATCATATTTATATAAGTGGAGTTTTTTTATAACAAAACTGTCGCGCTTGTAAAATAAGTCTACATAAGTGTATAGGAGACGTGTAAACAGTTAATGAATTTAACAGTGGGGCTGGAAAAAGAACCATTAAAATCTGTGTTCAGCAAATAGAGAAAATTTATTAGTTGTACTACCATGGATTCCATTTTGAGACGTATGTCACACTACTTCTGTACTTAGCATTTTGGGTCTTTACAGTTGACATGTTTCACAAACTGTACTGTTTTCTTTTATGTGCAGTTTGCATGAGTAAATCATCAAAGAGAATAAAATCTATCTTTAAGTTATGTTCCTATTTTAATGAGATTATAATTGTTCTAAAAGGCAGCACTGTCTTCAGACTTATTTCTTCATCCTTGCAATTATCAGCATTTTTTTGGAAGTCATTACTATAATATCAGAGTAATGTTATGTAAATAAGAGGACATTTGCTTTTTTTAGAAAATGAGCCAAATTCCAGTGCTCTGCAGCTGAGCTTCAGCAGCTTCTGAGGAACAAGATGTATCATTAGTTACAGGATCCCAAGGTAATCCGCAGATAACCTTGTTCATAAACAAGGGTTGGTGATCTCAAGTGTTGCTCAGCCGCTTCTGGTTGCCTTGAGTTCCACAGCAAAAGCGTGGTGTGTAATCAGCATTTCCAGCTAACTTCCAGATACCACCTTCTCCATGAAAAAATTGTCCCCTCATGCTTGATTTTCAGATTATTAAAATGGTTTGGGCTTATTTATGAATGTTGGAAATGTATATGGAGTGGCACATTCTGCTATATCGTCCTTTGAAAAGCTTTTGACAGAACTGATACGCAGGCTTTGGAGGAAACAAAAAGGGCAATGTTGCTGTGTACTTGTGTTTCTTGCCTGTGTTGACCAAAGGAAATTAAACTGCACACAACTTCGAGCCCAGTATGAAACTAATGCCTAAGGCCTCTTGGTTCATTATGGTCTTAGATTTCTGGCGCTGTGAGTTATGCTTGTCACTCCAAGGAAAAAAACATGAGGGCTGTATAACAGGGCAACGGGGCAGGGGGAAACCATCCCAATTTTTAACGTCTGCATTGTAAGAAGACCTGGTTTTATACCTAGCCATCCAATGCCAAGTAAGATTTTATTTTTTTTTCTTCTTTAAAATGCTGGGTAAAGAAAGATATTGCACTAAGGGAATGAGATGACAGAAGTGTTGGATGAGCAGTGATTTCAGCTACCAGAATTACCAAAGTAATTTGCTTAGAGACAGACACAAACATTTTAATTGGTCATCATAAATGATAATGAGGAGAAAACATAGTCAAATTAAGTGCATCCTAATAAAGTAAGGTATATTATATTGCATTGAAGGAAACTTCAGCAGTGCTTTTTGACATGATTAATATACTCATGACAATGTGTCTAATGAAGGTTGTTTGCATTTATATGCTGCCTGTTGCTTCCCTCAGTAGAGAAATAATTTGAACTGTGCTCATTTCCACTGCAGAACAGTGAGTGTAAGATTGGCTTACAGTAGTCTTTTCCTTTACATTTATTTTTAGCTAGCATATCAACTGAAATACAGGTATGATTCATTTAACCTATGTCTTCTGTAATACAATAGGGTAGGTCCAGATGACACTATCATCAAATAATTTGAATTTTCAAAGTGTTATATTCTTTAATAGTAAGTCTCCTGTTTTTTGGGTTTTGGTTTTTTTGGGTTTTTTGGGGTTTTTTTAAGGTTCTAATATGAGATTTTTTTCTTTTTTATTTTTTTTCTTCATGGAATTTAAATATCATGACCTTTCTTGTTCTTCACTTTTTTCCTCTTCAAAATATTTTTCTTTGAGTGAGGAGCCCCTGCAAGTGCTTATATGTTTAATGTGGAATTTCTTCTTTTTGCATATTGCTTCTTCCTCAGTTGCGATTACTCTCTATAGCAAATTTCCATTTCAAGTTAGTAGTTAGGAGAGGAATTTCTGCACGCTGTGTATTTTGCCTTCTTCAACTAAAAGATGTATGAGAAGCTTATGAAATCTTGACATTTACCTCTTCCTAAAACAAGACATACCACAAAATATATACTTAAGTCTGGAAGGACATCCTGAATCTCCAGAATGGAATTTTTAGTGCTGCAGAAAATTTCACTACAGGTCATCTATACAACTAGTGAGTGCAGGTTGTATGCTAATGTCTTTATAATTCTGCAAAGTGCAACTGTTACAGAATAACAAGACGCATAAACTTGATCCAATTTGTGTAACTTTATTTTCAGCCTTGCTCAAAGTATCTATCCATTTTCTATTACCACTTTTATAATGATAATGTCTATCGTTCTGAGCACATTTTTCCTATTCATTTTTGGGGAAGAGGAGGGAGGAGAGAGAAGGTTCTTCAGTGTTTAAATGAACTACCTATAACAGAATTTAATTTGGCATTGAATACTTAGTTTGACAAGTACATTTATTATTTTTAACCCCTAGCTAAAGAAACAGTAGCTTGAACTGCATAAATTGATTGGAAATGGTAACAAGTAAAGAAAACAGCTTGAAGCAAAAAAAAGGATTTGTGCTGCTAGGAACATTTGTTTGGTTTTAATACTAATAGCAAACACAATAGGGAGCAGGCAGTATTCATAACCACTTTGGTCATCAGGGCCTGGTGATACTCCAGATCACGGTTAATGAGCTTAAAGTATAGTACTTGGTAGCTTATGGAGATCTGTCAGTGCTGGACTGAGAAGATGAGCGTCAGGAACGAGTGTGCTGTCACATTAGATACCTTCAGAGGAACAGAATTACAGGTAACCACGTTTTCCTCGTCTAACTCGCCTAGGGCCAGCTTAATACATCGAAGTACAAACATGAGCTATTAAAATTCCATTTAATAGCATCTGTCCCCAAGTGGATTGAATGCAATGAATGCAGGTCTGATGGGTATGTTTAGCTACCCATAAGACAAAAGTTAACATGTATTTATTTTTATTTTCTACTGCCTAGAAATTCCTTGTTCTTGTTTTGCTGAAAGCTAGTATTGGCATGGTATGTAAATAGTATTTTCCTCTCTTTAGCTGAATCACTTCTTCTAGACCATTACAGAAGGCAAAAATACTGTCCTTGATAAATCACTGGACTGATGCATTTTAGAAACTGAATTCAAAAAGCCTACTAATTTGTTTATGTTTAAAAATAAAATGGGATATTACATCCTACATCTAGAATCCTAATCAAGGGGAAATGGAGACAAGTAAAGAGAGAATGAGCCCTCTGCTTAAGCAGCAAACAAAATAAATTGCCTTTCTGAGCAAATTGAGAAAATAAAATGGAGAGGAAAAAAAAATGTCAGCACCATTTGCCCATTCTCCCATCTGAACAAGAAGGGAAAATGTGCTGTGTTTCACATATCAATTAGATCAGCCCTTTTTCTTGACACTGTCTCTTACATGAAAATGCGTTCTGTACTGATCTATTTCTTAAAAATGTTTACAGTGATGTTAGAAATGTTTTGATCTCACTCATGGTAAGTATAAACATGTTATTCATGACTGTGTTTTGAGAAAGATACTCTTAAAGGTGGTATAACATATAGTAAAGATGCCAACAAACTTTATCGTCAGCATGGTTATGATTTCAAAACACGAAAAGGGCTAATATTTCAGTTTTCTTGTTTTCTGCCCTCCCTTTCAGCAGAATTGCTTTAAAGGGCTAATGATTTTTTTGCTGAAAAAAATATATCATTCTTGTAAATGCCAAATAGATTCTATATATTTCACTGGATGACAGCAACATTTTGAACACTTGATCATTTTGTTGAATATTTAATAAACCTCAGGCTATTAGGTTTACAGTTTGACTTTCACATGTGTGAATATATAAAACATTTCTTTATCCTGTCTGTAAGACACCCAGATTCCCTTTTTTTTTTTTTTTCTTTCTTCTGTGAATTATGCAGCACTCTCTTGAATGCTGTGTAAGAAGATTGCTGGCCATAGATCTTTGAGCTCTGTTTCCAGCCACCACACAACAGGAATACTGTTCCTGAGTTGTCAGCATAATTGTGTTTGTCACTTCTGCCTATCACATGGCATAGCATTGGCTTCCTTGGCATGGAAATGCATTATAGTGACTTGGATGCTTCCCTTCTATGGTCTTTTCATATCGTAAGTACCAGTTAGCTATAAACTCTGGCCTTTTCATTGTTCCAAAGATCTGGCAAAGTTTCGGGGAAAAAAAAAAAAATGCATGATCTCTACTTGCTCTTGTAATTTCACACATAGTTCAGATTTTGTTGTTGTTGTTTTTACCCATTGAATAAGGGCACACCCCCCTACTCAGTGTAACTGCCCTTCATAATATGCCAGGGACCCAGACGTGTTTGTTAGGGTGCATAAAATCTTGTGGGTCTTGTCTACTGAGAAAATGTCACCACTTTTGGCAGAGAGAGATTGTTATAAACACAAACTTTTAGAGATCGTGAAGTTTTATTTTGACACGTCTATTGATTTGTTTCAGTCCAGCTCATGTTGCTGGAGAATAGTATTAAGCTACATTTAAAAAAAAAAAAAAAAGTATGTGTATCATTACTGAACTAATACAAAGCCACCTAAAATTTTGCAGTACACAATGTCATAAAACATTTGACTTAAAACAAAGCAGCTTTCTTACAATGGCAATTTCAAAGAAACTTGTGCCTGTTTTATGAAGAGGTGAGGATTGATTTTACCCTTGTAAAGTTAGATTGTTTCTGTAATGAGGCTTTCCCAAGCCAGTATGAGAGCAGGATCTGATTTAGCCAGCTGTTAATCATTACCAGTGCTGCTTCTGCCAGTAAACATGCCAGTAAAATTTAGACAAAGGGGAACTGAGTGATGCACAGAAGCTGTGTGTCATGATCCAGCAAGTATCTTTTTTTCTTTCTAACTCAATATTGTCTTTCTTTCTAAGGCCCAAAGTTACTCCTCAGAAGTCACTATCACACCTAGAGCCTTACTGTATAGCTTAGCCTAAGCAGGGAAGGTTTGTTTCCTGGATATTTTCTCAATTTTACTCTCCAAGCACTCAAAAAACAATGATATTAGTGTTCGTGGCTTATTTGAATGCTGCCATAAGTCTCCACCATGAAAGATTATGATAACTGTTCTATTCTACCAACAGCCATTCAGCCCCTTGTCTGTGGCTAGCAGCAATTACCACTGATGTTGCTAGTGAAGTTGAAGACCTGTTAGGAGCAAAAAGCCTTGGAGTGAGATCTATACTTTAGATAAATGCATTGAGCATTTATTAAAAAAAACTTGAAAGTGAAATATTTCTGAAGCGTGTAGGTATGTGGTTTCATATTAAACAAAAACCTTAGCTGTTCTTCAAAGAACACACTCAGAATACCTTTTGGGCTCTGTTTTGGGCATTTTTGATGGATTTTTCTTTCAGAATTTCAATGGGATATGAAGTTATGTCAACATTCTGATCACTGAATTTTGCTGTGATGAATTGTTAAACAAGCTGCTATACACTCAGAGCAGGAGTACTTAGGATGATCTAATGAGAAAGCATTCTCATAGTATTGTGTATATTTGCATACATGCAAAACTAAATTAAGTGCATTTGTTGAAGGTGTTTTCACTTTCTGTAAGTAAGAGTTAACTTGTAGTCTCTTTTAAAGCAAAAGTTAATAGTTCACTTATCAGTCTCACATTTTACTGCAGAGTAAGGGAAATCCTCTTGCTTGGTTTTAATTTGACCCTCAGAGCCTCCTAGACATTAAACAAGCTACATACATGTCACCACAGTATGTGCCCAGTAGAACTCACTGCACCTCTGGGTGTGATATATTGTACCCTGCAAAGATTAAGAATGGAAATGGCATCTTGTATATCACAGCTTGTACAAACTGAAATTAAAATGAACCAATGCAAAGTATAATATTCCTAAGGGAATATTATGAAATTATTATTTCATAATAATCAAATTATTGCAGCTCTATTCCTGAAAGGGAATTATTTTTTGTACTGCAATCTGTATTATTAAGGGTTTATCCAAAAATAACACAGGAAATACTGTGTACAGTTACTGGAGCAAGGCATTTCTGGTAGATTTTCATGGCATGCTCAGAGTCTGTGAACTTGCCTACGTTTGCCTGTCATCTAAAAATGTGGCAAAAGATGTTTGGCAAGTGCGGACTACAGCTCAAGCGCTTACCTACTGGAGCAGAGGGTTGAAAAGCCACAGGCTATTGCTAAATAAAGGGCATTTATAAATTTGAAAGTAGAAGTGTCTTGCGTTAGTGATGTCGTGCTTATACAAAACAATGGATAATAAATTATTAATGGAACGAGGTAAGTAATTCCATTTCCTACTGTTTCCTGCTGTCTGTAAAAAGTAATTTGAAACCTGTGTCTAATTTCTCAGGAACAAAATGCCATCTAGTGGTAACTGATGAATATTTTCAGCAAATACTTTTCCGAACTTGACATAAAGTTTTCATATGTTTTTTCCTGATAGGCTACATTTTACAGCACGTTAAGCTCTTGAAAGAAAAAGATAGAGATGTTGGGGAAAGGTACAGCTTCCCCAGGTCAGCACCAGAATTCCTGGGATGCAGCTTTGGCTGCTGCCCGGCTGCTTGGCAACTCCTTCCCCTCCTCTGCTGCCAGCCTCGGGTAAGTAGTGGAGTTTTCCCCTGCTAAGGGTTGAATAAACTTTCATACATAGTTAGCAGGCTGCACCTTACTGTTACTTGACAATAAAACACAAAAATGTTTATTTGTCTAGTGCTGTATGAAAAGAGCAGAAAGCCACTTCTGCTTCACTGACTGTCCATCTGTCTCTCTTCTGGTAGGAGGCTTTTCTCTCTAGTTCATCATTCTCCAAGAAGCCAAAAGGAAGCCATTCCCTTTGCTCTTCTAATGAGCTACTAGGGAATTGCATAAGCCTCATCATAGCACATTTTGCCTACTTGACATCTTAGAAAAGAATATAAATTCTTTTCAAAAAAATAAAATAAAAAATACCAAGACACAAATCTGGCCTCTAGAACAGTCTCCTGAAAAAGTAACAGCCATAAACTGTCTCCTAGAGTTGAATAATGGACTTTGCTTGTACAGCAAGAACAAATAATAACAATCCTGTAATTATATTTAAAGCTATTAATCAATGTAAGCTGGGCATAGGAGACTGTACTCACATCCTGCATATGATTTGAGCCCACTGATGGATATGCTCTGGTTTTATAAACAGCTGACTGAAGAGAGCTCTGCAGTGGTTCATCTTTCTGTGGTTTGTAGTTCATTGTGATAGGGTTTTTCTTGTTGTTTATGGGTCTGCTTTTTCCATGCACTATTTTAATTTCTCCATCTACTGGTCCATGTTTCATTGCAAGATGTTTACAGCAGTAGACACTCCAGCAGTAATTAGACTTAGAGTCTCTGAGATATATTCTACAGGTTGGTTCGTAAATTTTATCTGTCCAGCTGACGTTATTGTAGAAGTCCATGAAGATGGCATGACATCAGTTTGATGGACTGTGAAGGAATTTGTGGATGGATAAAGAATTCCTTCTTTTTCATTCTTGTTTTGTACGATATTTGAGGTAAACTGCAGCAGACTTAAGAGTCCGATTAACAAGAGCACTCAAAGCACTGCTCACCCAAGAGGGTCATTTGACAGTTCATGCTGGTATGATGCCATCACTGGCCCTCATGCACTGAATCTGGCCCTCTAGGATGCTGCTGGTTATCTCCTTAGACAGCATCAGGCAACAGCCAGTGCAGCTGCAAAAAGGAAGGGGCAGAAACAGGACTATGGCAGCACTGGTTTAGGTGGGAGTAAATTGTCATGCACACGTGTTTAGTAGGCAGAACTGGATGAGTTTGGGGAGTGTTGGCAAATGCAGACTGAAAAGCATCAAGAAATCTGTCATGTTTGTCCTAGCTAAAAACATATGAGGAATTCCCTAGATCTGAGACAGTTTCTCAAAGCTAGAACAGTAGCTTTCTCTGAGTGAAAACTGTGGTCTTGCAGGTGTTGTGGCTGCATCTGCCCTTCACTCTCAAGTTTTCAGTGCAGCAGGATGCTTTAAGGAGGATACGACTCCTCACAGGCAGAAGGAAGGTGTCTTTTGTGTGCACAAGAAAGAAAAGAAATCTTAGGAGTAAATGACCATGTGGTCAAACCTTGAAATAAAGAGCAAAGAATAGCAAAAACAATCTGATTAGTCATGATCCATCTGAACATTACATCTATGTTTTCTGAAGATACCAAGCTAAATATCAATGTCAGTGACTCAGTATATAGTGCCTACACAAAGTTTTTCATTCCTTTAAAGAACTGGACAGAGTACAGGTCAACGGTATTTTTAATGCTTTTTGGTCATTATATGAGTAATGATTACATGCTATAAAGAGAAAACTAATTTTAATGCTGTATCAAATGATGATCTGGATAAACGTTTTTGATTTTGACACCCTCACAGAACAAATTAATTGGATTTCTTTGTCCAGTGTTCCCTTAAACCAGTTTAAAACACATTCTTCTTAAAAATAAGTCCATCTGGGAGCAGAAAGGAGAGCTGTTTTCCCTTGGTGTACCTAAGAAGCTGTTTTCTAAGGACCAGCAGCAAAGTGGCAGTTAAACTTTGCGGCAACCCACACTGAACTGGTGATGACCTGGGTCCCCCTGCCCATGCAGTACTGTGCAATGTTTGCCCAAAAGCTGTCCTTGGTTGCAGCTTTTCAACACATTTTCTTGACTTGCTGCGGTTTAAGGGGAAAAAACAAATAAACCTCTTTGGAAACTAGTCTCCTGATCCAGGACTTGCTGCAGATAAACTCTGAATTCTGAAATCATTTCAGCGCAGGCTGAAAGCATTGGTATCGCAGCTCTACTACATGTAGAAAACCACTAGGAACTGAATTTTGGAAGGACTAAACCAAGAACTATTTCCCTATAGTTCCCTATATATCTGCTTTATTGGGGATTGAGTGAGTTTACAATTGAATATGTGAGGTTGAATTCCAGCTCTGAGGTTGGTTCAGTGATGTAGCAAGTCAAAGATTGCAAGATCAGTTGTGTGACTTCTGATTTTGTTTAAAATAAAACTGCTTCATGCACAGCTGAAAAGTTGCCAAGTCTTAGTACCTGTCTGTGGCATTGCCAGTTTAGGACTTGGATATCTGCTAATTTATTTTTGCTTTGTTAAGGGTCTTTCCACGTGTCTTGGTTTAACAAGAAGCGAAGTGTGTACCACCATGGGATGTAAGTATTTTATTATTAAAGGAAGAGGAAATAACAATTTTTTTCTCCCATCTCCCTCCCATCCTCTCCCATAAAAAAACCCAGTGATAACACGTACAGAAAAGAGACATTTCTCTATGTGGTAACATAGTAAATTATGCTTTTTGGCACAGATAAAAGGGCTCAGAAGAAATCAGATAATTTTTGTCCTTTCATAAGGCATCTTAGTGCTGTAAACTTACAGTTCACTAAAACTATTGTGAGACTGGCAGATCAATAAGTGAACAGTGAAAACCTCAAATCCTAATTAAATCACACTATTACTTCCAGGATTGGTTTATCTCGTCTCTAGGAACACTTGATTTGAATAGCTTGTTTAACAGTAAAAGGTATTGATCCCTTCAATAATACTTTAGAATCATTAAGAGGAAAAATTTAATCTCCTTCATCTCTTTGAAGTTGCTTTGGTTAATGTCATCTCTGTGTGATCCTGAAGAGCTAATGCTGATCTTGAAAGTTATTTCCAATGTTATTCTGCGCTGCTTTTTGTGCCCTGTTGCTGTTACCTGCCTGTTTGCAGAGTTAGCTGTGGTGAGTACAGTAAACCAGAAAGGTACCACTAGTGCAAGCGTCTACTTGCTCAGTTTGGAAGGTTGTATATTCTCTTGCAAAAGTCTTCCTGGTGGTGGAAAAAAACCCACACTTATCGGAGATTTGTTGAACTGCTGATTAGGTATCCAGTTCTGCTATCTCAACACTTTGACTTGTGGACTTAGAAGCATCTTCAGGACATTAAAGTTCATTCTACAAAGGCACTTGATAAATAGATCATGTACTTCAACACAGCAGGAAATCCTCAGAACATTTCCAAAGTTAATTTCTTATTCATATAGTCCATTTTCTAAACTACCACATAAAATTCAACTTCAAATCCGATACAGTTTCCTTTACTAGGGCCCATACACCTTAGTTCATATAAAGCACATTACTGAGCTTTAAAATACCTACAAATGTTTCATGTGCTCTAAAACTTGTATATTCTTTTAAAGAACCATAAGTATCATAGAAGATGTAACTCTGTCTGAGAAGCAAGTTGCATGGGATAACTAATATCCTTATTAAAAATATTATTTTTGACTGGCTTCAGTAACACGTACATTGGCTTCTCTACGAACGTAGAAATCACATTAAGGGTTCTGGCATTAGAAAACAATTGCACTAAAGGCACACAGGTCCTGTAAAGCACTTCAGAATTGCAGGTTTGGATTGCTTATGGGAAGATTTAATTTCTTTAGCAATTCTTCAAAGCCATCCATCTAGAAGTAGATCCAGTGGATCTAAAAGTCTCAATGGATTGCAAGAAGAACCACCATCAATTCTGTGGCACAGCTTATGGCTTCAAGCAGGAGATCATTTGCTCGGGGTTAAAGACATTTTAAAGTCAGGACTAGAAGTTTCTTGCAGATTTTTTTTTTTTTTGATGGCTAGCTTGTTTTAAGTTTTTAGTTTTTATAGATGAAATTAGAACAGTTTATTCTTAAGACTATTTTTCCATTGGCATGCCTTCTGTTTTTTAACTTGTAATTACCTATTTTTTTTCAAATATATAGAAACACTACTTCAACTAATGCCTTAATATGTATTTCTAAGTATGGTATAAAAAGGAAATATTATCAAAGTTAAATAGAAGCTATAAGCTGCATTTTATAGCTGGTATAAACACACTTGTGTGTTTTATAGTCACCAGCGTTATCTCCTTTGATACTTGAGGCTTGTCCCAAGGAAACACAAAGCAGAAACTTCCTGGAATTTCTTTAATTAGCCTGTTCATTTTACTTAATACAACAAGCAATCAAAAACATATTGTGTTTCATACACAGGATTCTTAAAAATGAAATTTAGTGTATGTAGTTCTTACATCTGAGTAAATGGGCAGGCTGTATTTTAATAACTTTATTAATAACCAATCTTGCATTAGAAGTTTATGCTGATGGGGTATGCTAGTAAGTGTGTACAAGAGTAATAAGAAAGCTCATAGAAAGTCTGGTGTTAAAGTATATGCAGACCACCTGCACATAAAAATGCCCCTTTGCAGTTATAAATACTTTAGTCACTCCTGTATTTTGGTGTTGCTCAATCTAAATATCAGCTGGAACCTGTTGTGAGAGGAAAGCTCCAAGTGTCAGCATAAACCTCAACACACTGAGCAACCACAATCCACAGTGAACGTGAGGGTGATCAGCACTTTGTTTGGGTGCTTGCAACGTCGGGAAGCTCATACCCTAAAGGAAGGGAAGTCTCAGTTTTGGTCAAATCTAGCAATTTATGTAATAGTGATTATAAAAGAGATTTGTGTAGCTCTGGATTTTCCCTTCTCATATAGCTCACTTCATTTTCTAACCCTTTACCAACATCTGTCTTTAGACACATGGGAGACAGGAAGAGCAGTCCTTCCTTGGCACAACTCTAGTGCTGGAAGTACCTGTAAACTTCTGTTTGAAAGCATTAAAGGAGTTTGTCACTATTTATTAAATAAATAATAAGGTAAAAGTGAAAACTTGGACGAAAATAGGAATGAGGTAGCTCCTGATATGAAAGGCAGGGCAGGATACCTGTCAGAGAACCTGAAAGTAGCCACCTAATTTAGAAGAAATGAAGGTACTTCAGATGTCCCTAGCCCAGTGTTTTCTGTTGTCCAGCCTACTTATGTCAGCAATGTTAGAGCAGAGATATTACTACAGGGGCAAAGGTGAATGTGCTTGGAAAGTGCTGCTGGGTTTATCTGTTGCATGGGAACAACTGGCTATAAAGAACTGTTCAGGTGCAGGATTTCTTTTTAATAGAAAATACTTCAAAGATTAAGATCATGTTGTTTTGCCAAAATACATAGATGGCATCGTCTACATCCTACTCATCGTACCTGCTCATGCTGTAATTCTCATCACATCTATGCACATCTTGGAAATCCAATTATATAGAAGCCACAATGTAAAAGTCCTTAAGAATTATTTTAGAAAGGACTTTGTTCAGGCAACAAAGGCAAGAGGAAGCTTTTTTCTTTTCATGCATTGCATTCAAAAATGGCATAATGTCTCATAATATCAGTATAAACCCAGCAAATCATCTAGATGTTAAGCAAACAGCTTTACTTTAGTTTTTAAATTAAGATTGTGCTCCTGTGCTGCTTCCTCTTAGATCTGGTGGCATTCACTTTCAGTGTAAACAGAAAAAAATCTAGCTCTAAAGATTGTCATTATCTATGTCTGTTAAACATTTAGTCATGACCCGAAGAGCCAAAAGCAGGCATGTTAAGTCCAATTTTCATTTCATTTCATTGGTGTACATCACCTGCAAAACTGCTCTAAGTTATTACAGGATATAGTGCAATTCCTATGGAACAGGTCAGAATCCCAAATGTGAGTTTCTAATGCAGTAGTTGTAATAGAGAACAGAAGGTACAGTATATTACACATCTCACTTTCTTTGACAATGATCATCAGATTCAACAAGCAAGTTCCTCCCAGTAACTTTTACTTAGTTGGTACCCTGTAGATAAAAGGTTAAAAAAAGAAAAATTATCACCAAAATCTGCAGATTGGCATAGATCCCAGTAAAAGACTTTATGGCTCGTGTGCAAAGGCTGCTCAGAAGTGCTGTACTTGATGCAGGGATTCTGTCTCCCTCTGTGCCTGTACAGCATTGGGTAATACCGTGTTGAAGTGACTTTGTCATTCATAACGAACGATAACAGTGTCCCAAAGCTCAAATGCGAGTTCTCTCATCAAAGGGAGAAAGATTATCTAAAATGCTGCAATAACAGTTCTGGGTTTGGTGATAGTCTTGATGTTACATTCAAATAATTGTCATCTATATAAACATTAATTTTAGCTAGCAAGCTTGGTAGTCAGTCTTCAAACTTTTTATTGATGACTTTTAAATTAGACAGAACAATGAATTTATCTTACTCTACAAGTAGCAGAAATCTGCCTTGCCATTTTCCAAGGAGTAAATGTTCTGTTGCAAGCCATGTGAACTTAGAAACCGCTCAGCAAGGCAGCCCTTGGCCACCTCCCTGCCAGCCCCACAAATTCCCAGCAATGACACATTAGAGGCTAAATTAAATTCTGCATGTCACAAAGCTTATATGGTGCTGTTTTTCTGCTGTCAGTGGGGTCTGTTGTTGGAAGACACTGTGATACTCCTATTCATCAGGTAACATCTCACCATGTCTTCACTTTTACTGCTTGCTATTAATACAGGACAGCTTTAATTTATGGGGTTTTTTCTTCACACAACATTATATTTACTAGCTGGGAACCCTTCTTTACAGTTGTGTATAAAACTTTTTAAATGTCAGTGATTAATTTTAAAATCTCATTTATCACTATATGAATAGTGATTTAGTTAAGGCTTGAAGAATAAATGTCTGGTAATTAGAAGCAATTTTGTACCAGACCCTCAGACAAGGTGATGGAGCAAAGAAAGGCCACTGTGGAAAAATGGGCTGTTTCTTCCACAGTGCTCAGCACCAAGAGTGAGGGGGCAAAAGAAGAGAGGCCAGAATAGAAACCGCACACATGGGAAACCAACTCCAAATCCCAGTAATGAAATTTTATGTGAAGAATGGAGCAGTAGTAACTGACTGCAGTATTTAAAGAGCCCTGAGGCTTGGGAGATGAGGCAAGAAACCTGCTGAATGAGGAGTCCAGAAAATAGCATGTTATGCGTATGTTTCTCTTCTGGAGACTTTATTCTCGAGGCACACTTTGTAAATACACCCCCAAATATTCTTACCAGGGGGCAAGTATAATAGTGCTTTTTCTACAGAATGTGATGCTAACAAACTAGTTTGGAAGAAGGGCTAAAGATCCAGGGGCACAAGACACCAGGCTCATCCTTGCTGACATTTCAATCAAGGTTGTGTAAAATGGGATCCTCTTTTGTGACCTCCCCTGCAAAAAAGCACAGGTAGGAGCTGGAGTCTCTTCGAAGGAACAGCCCCTCTGGCCGAGCAGGTCAAGGCCAGGGCTTTGCAGTAGCTGCTCCAGAGCACTCGTGTTTCCTCCAGTCACCCCTGCACAAAGTGACAGAGGGTTAGTGCTTGGGAAGCTCCAGCTCTCTTCCAACAAAATTCCCTGAGCTGAAGTGAAATCATTGTTGTTGCTCCTGAGCTAAGATGTGCTGGCCTGATAAGGCATTATGTAATTTTAAGATAAAGCTGTTGTTAAACTGAAATCACCATGAGGATTTCAAGTCCATTCAAAATGCAGGGTGTGGTGGAAGGGACCTTCACCTAGTGAACTTTGGGCTAATTTTTTTCTGATTTATGCCTTTGATTTCTTCCTGCTGTGTCCAGGCTATCAGCCTTTGTAAAAGCCAGAGCTGCCATTGGGCAAAATGGTCCATCCTCTGTATGGCCACTCTTCTTGCCACCCCCATCAGCTTTCATGGGGCAACACCTGCGAGGACCAGTTGAGAGCTCTGGGTTTATACAGCCTGCCTGTGAAGTCCTTCCCAAAGCTGCTTCTGTTCTCGGCAGGCTGCTGGAGCCTAAGCCAAAACATCCTCCCAGACCAAGCAAATAATCTAATCAGGAATAATGATTGAGCTCAGTTTGTTTTGAAAACTCCGATCAGCTGCAGAACTCTTTCTGGCACAGTAAAATATGACTCTAGTAACTGCCCATGAAAAGACCAACACACTTCCCTAGGTTTTAGCCATAATTGCATTAATAGCAAATGTATTATTAGACAATTTAAATGACTTATCAAATTACTCAGACTGATCTTAACAATTCTATCAGTGATAATGCCCATTTTGAAAAATATTTTTACTTTCTCTGGACAGGAAAACATTTCTAATGTAAACATGCAGTTCAGTAAGTAGCAATAAAGATTCTGGATTAGTGCAAGAGTAAAAGCTGTCAACTGCAGAAAGTTGGAGTGAAAGTGTGGGATTTAACCCCAGGAAATGTAACAGAGAAAAACCAATCTGTATGATGATCCAATTTATTTAAAAACCAAACACTTTTTTTTTGTGTGCATACAAAGTCAAATCATGTAGACAGAATGATAAAGATTTTTTTGTGTCTTTTTATTTTTCCTCAAACCATTTTTCATCTATTTTTAACCTTCTTTTAGCCCTGCAATTAAAATATTATTTCTCAGCAGTCCAGCTGCTCAGTAAGTTTTTGGACTTTACGCATGCAAGATGAAAATGTTTTGTGAAAATGAGTCCATTGTGCTGTAATTCATCTGGGAAGGAGTAAAAATTGAGGAAATGATACTCTGGGATAAAATGTTTTGGTTTTGTTTTGGTTTTGATTTTTTTAGCTTTGCCCAATGAGCAAAATACATCAACATAAAACTCTATGTTTTGAAAAATTTGTCAGGCATAACAAAACCTCATGTTTTTCTTGTATTAAACAAGATTTAAAGATATTGAAAACTTCCCCACACAATCTCTCCCTTTTGTTACCTACAAAAGGACTAGGTAGAATTGAGAGCATGAAAATCCATGTGCAATAAACACCCATTTTTCAGACAGACCTTTATGTTTTAGCTGCCTTGTTGAAAGAAAATGTATTTTATGTACGTGCTGACCCCGAGCTGCATTCACACAACTGGAACCATTAATTGCAGCCTACACACACACACACTCTTCCTCCTTCAGACTGTCCCACGGCAAAACCCTTGTCTTGACCACACACCCGCTGTGGTAGCCACCGCAGTGCTGCCAGCGAAGGTGGGACAAGCTGTATGATGCTCATAAGAAAAAACATCTGCACAATCTTCTTGTCCTGGCTGGTGTCTCCCAAGCCTGAGCTGAAGGTTGCGTGGATTTGCACAGCTGTAATGGATTAAAGCTGAGAAAACAATGTGTCAATCGTGCTCGGGCTGGATTTGAGTTCTCAGCACACAGAGTTCCCATCTGAGGAGGGAAGGAATATTTGCAAGTGGAGACACTACTGTATGGCTAAACGAGGAGAGTCTGATTGTTGTACGGCCGCTGGGGAAGTTCTAACCTCCGTTTTAAATACGTGCTTTCAGGTTAAAAACACGAACTGTGCAAACGAATTGCTTCGGGCACGATGTCCTTTCAGCTAAACGCTTTCAGCTCTGAAATTTACAGTGCTGGGCAGTGAAAAATGATGGCAGCTGGGCTGACTGAAATTTCTCACTCCAAAACATTTCGAGGGGAATCCCACAATTTTGCTCTCTTCTTGCTTGGCGGCATGTAAGTGGAAATTCTCATCTCGCTCTAAAAAAAGTCATGTTTCTCACAAGACCGTGCGTTCTTCTCCTGTAGCCGGCAGGCGCAGCCCTGCGAGGCGGAAGAGGCACAGGCCGGCTCTGCCGGGCCGCTCCCTGGGGGCAGCCCGCTCCCTCCGGCTTGGTTTCCACAGAGAACCTCCTCAGGGGGCAAGAGTCGTGCGGGACGGTCCCGGCGGGCGCCCGAAGGACGAGCCGGGCGCTGCCGGTGCCACGTAGGTGCGAGGGGATGGGGACTGGGGTAGCCCGGACGGCCGCCCCGCATGAGGGGGCGACGCTTCCCTTTGTGCCCCGGCGGGTGGCGGGCCGGCCGCGTTGCCATGGGAACCGTCCCGCCGGCTGCGGCGGGAGGAAGGCGGGTCGTGTAGCGGCGCAAGATGGCTCCCCGAGGCGGCGGGCTGCAGCGTGTGCGAGGGAGGGGGGCGGGGGGGGGGGGGCGGGAGTGGGGGGCTCGCCGCCGCCGCTGCGCGTCCCTGGCTGTTGCTCCCTCAGCCCCCCCCCCTTCTCGGGGCCGGGCCCTGCCCTCCCTTTCTCTCCGCTCCGCTCCCCTCCCCTCCCCTCCGCATCGGTCGCTCCGCTCCGCCCCGCGGCAGCAAGTGGCAGCGGGCGCCGGTGCCGCGGGGCGCCCTGACAGCCCCGCGCCCAACTTGTGTTGTTGCAGGCGCGCCCCGCCGCTGATGCGAGAGCTGCCGCGCCAATGCCAGCCCCGCGCCGCCCGGCCAACCCCCGCCACCCCCCGGGCCCGCCCCGCCGCCGCCGCCACCGCCACCGCCGCGATGGCTCTGACCTTGTTCGGTGAGTAACGGCCGCCTCAGCCCGGCGGGCGCGGGGCCGCCGGCCCCCATTGTCTGCCGCACGGCAGCGCCTGGGCGTGGGCGCCAGCCCGGAGGGTTGCCGCAGGCCGGGCCCGCCGCGCTGCCCCGGGCCCGGGGGTGGCTGTGGAGAATAACGCGCGCCGGGGGCAGCCCCCCAGGGCCGGCCGCGGCGTGGGCTCGGGCTGCGAGCCGGCTGTGGGGTGTGATAAACAAATAAAAGTTACGGAGCATCAACGAACCCCTCGGTCGCCTGCGGAGCGGCGCGGCGAAGCCGCGGGCTGGCTGACGGGGGAGCCCCGCTCTCCCGGGAGCGTCGGGGTACGGGGCTTAGCTGTCCGGAACGATCAGATGCGTTTCTGTGACTGTGTTTAAGCGCTTGGGTTGATGAAAGGACGGTTTCGCGGTTTCGGGAGGTTGCGAGTGTTGCTGCGGTTGGCTTCACAGCCTGAGACAGCGCAGTGGGAACCGGCATGTGAAAACTGTAGGTTTAACTGTTGAACATGTGGATTGTCTAAAGTAAGGTTATTAAGCTTGCTTATGCTTAATGTGCTTTATTTTACGGGCGGAGGGGGGAAGGAGTGGAAGCTACAAACTGCTTCTAGCAACGTAAGGTAAATGCAACAATGCGAAGAAAACCAGAAATTAGCACGAGGACAGAATTAAAAGGATAATTGGGATACTCTTTCTCGTAAGAAGCTCAGGCACTAGAAGTAATTTCTAGTGAATAGGTTTAAGTGATGATACAAAGTCTCTTTGTAGTGTTTAGATGGTGGATTTTACTTCCTGTGTAGACAAATTACTTGCTTGGCATCATCTCGTGATTCTTCGGCTCCTAATATTTCTGAAAAGATTAAAAATGGTTTCCTGGGTTTTCTTAAAATTTGACACCTGTTATACTGCTGTGGCATATTAAGCCCTGTCTTTAGTTTAGCGTGTGGTGCAAGATACTCCTCCATAGATAAAATCTTTGTGGTATTGGAGTTAGCTACAGTGCTTATATTTATATTTCCTGCCTGAGGTTTATGGGATGCAAAAGGTGATAAATCATAGTTTACAGTGAAGTAAACAGTCTCCATCATTAGAGGCCTGATCTTACTGACTTCACGTGAGCCCCCAGACTTCTGGAGGAGTCGGCGCAGGTATGGGGGCCCTGCGTGTTCTTAGTTGCAGGGTGGGCATCAAGGTCTTTAATTTACAAGCTCAAGTGAACATGGAGGGTGCTCAAATGGCATATTGGCTTTTGTAAAATAACATATTGTGCATGTTACATTGTATCATTGTAACTTCAGCTTGTTGAGAAAAGGTGTAGGCTGTTACACAGGCACTGGAGGTAAATATTGTAGATGTCCCTATCCAAAAATCTAATTTTTAGGCTATGGAAAAATACATGCTTTTTCCATGGTGCATAATTCACGTGTTATTACAGTCTTTGTTATTACAGCTTTTAAATAAAGTGGCATTCCTAAGCCAGATACTTTTTTTTTTTTAGCTTACCTGATTTTTTTTTTTTAATTCGCATGTATTCTATCTACTGAATGATATTTTTCTATTAACATAAACTTGTGTTACAAAGGAAATTGAATTACATGTTTTTGTGTACTATTACTCCATTGTTAGAGTAAATGACATTGATATGGGTAAAAGATAATGAAGTAGTGGAGTGAGGTACCCTGCTGTGTGTAGGTTTTAAACATTTGGCCAAGGGTAAAATCTTAATATTTCACCCCTTTAAGAAAACACAAAGTGACAACACAGCAATGCAACAAATAACGCTAATGTGTGTCAACAATTGAATGAGGTGTCTTTCATAAATGTAAAAGCTTTAAAGTATGTCTTAAACTATGAATGCAAGAGTGTGAGTAGGAGTTGTGTAAAGACAGAAAATGTGCAATATGCTTGCAGATGAGGTTGAGATTAATTTATGGTTGAGTTAGCACAACCTAAAGTGTTGGTGCACGTCCTCCAAGCTGAGGTAGCTTGCCACACTTTGTCTCTTAGGATGTAACAAAGACAGACCACAGCATGCTTGCTTTGAACTTGAGGAACAGTGTTCAGTCTTTATATTGAATTTTGCCTGCCTGTGGATAGTCACATTTTCAGTTACTGCACCACAGCTGACCCACAGTAACTCATAAAAAGTATAACTCATGAAAGAGTGGGGTTTAATTTGTTTCAATGTAATCCCCTACCAAAGCAGGGGGAAGGCAGAATAAATGTGCCTGAATTAATATATCTGTTTTGAGGGATTAAGCAGCTACAATTGTACTGTTTTAAATTCACACCTATCTTAGAGCAGGAAAATTGTCTGGAGCAAGCAGGTCCCAAGGGAGATGTTTGCTTTGGTTCTGCTGATTCACATAAATTCTGGGCTTGAATTGCATGGGTTTTTCCCAACCCATAATGGTATATATCACACTAAACCAAATATCACACGTTCTAGGGCTGCTTTTAATAGGGTGTGCTACAAAGTGTTGCCATGTCAGCTTGGGGAGGAAAATCCACCAAGTTTGCCAGGTCCCTTTCAATTAAGATGTGCATGCATGTAAGCACAGCAAGAGAGAGAAGGATGGAAAATGTCATATTGTGCCTTCTCCATGCTCTCAGTATTGTTTTATGGCTATTTCAGGGCATAGTCCAAAGATTGTACTAAAAAAGGACAGGACTAGAGATCAGGGTGACTTTGTTGTGGATTATGGAGTAAAATGGACATGCAGTTATCGTGCAGTTTAAAGGTCAGGTATGCCTTATTTTTTCTACTTGATATAGTGGTTGGGACTTTCCCAATCCTGTTGGAGGTTGCCCTTTGCCTCTGCCCTCAGAGCAACACCTGGTAGCCACCAGAGCACTCGCTGCAGTTTGCATCTTTGAGGTAGAATCTTGAGACTCTTGTTGGAAAAAAGAGCCACTGGTGTATCAGCAGCATTTTTCTGATGTAGAAAAAGGCTACTACCCTTGGGCTACATATGTCTCCTGAATTCTTACTCCTTCTCAGTTACAGCTTATTGTCCAGGCTATCATAGAATCATTCAGGTTGGAAAAGACCCTTGGGATCATTGAGTCCAATCATTAACCCTAGTCTACAAAGTTCACCTCTATGGGTCATTTAGATGTGGTGTTGGGGGACATGGTTTAAACACATCCAGGGATGGTGACTCAACCACCTCCCTGGGTAGCCTATTCCAGTGTCTGACTACTCTTTCTGTGAAAATTTTTTTCCCTAATGTCCAGTCTTAAGATGCAACATTAAAGCTTAAAGGAGGAAAATGTTAAGACTCTTCAATTTCTCAATCTTAGTTGTTTTAAAATTCTTCCTCCATCTTGTCATATTCTTCTGGTCATGTCTTCCCAAGATATCCTGCACTGACTGTTGGCTGTATGGAAGGTGGTATGGAGCTGCCATGTTCAGGCAGAGCAGTGATCCAGCTTTTGAGCCTGTGTGTGGTGTGGGTTATGAGGGAGAAGAGGTAGAGCAACCTCTGTTGGAAGCAATCGGATGGGAGATCATGGAAGTTCTTGGCTGAAAACATACCTCTGTTATCTATAAACCACACTGGCTCCTTCAGACAAAAGTGTCATCCCAACCAGGGTTCATAGTTACACAAAGTTACGGTGGCAGAGATGGCCTATTATGACCTGTGGTGACCCAAGTGACGTGGCTTTTTGTGAAACCGACAGAAGTAGGGTTTCACCTGTACCCTGGGTTTGTGTTCTAGTGGCCAAGCACTTGGACAGCAGATTTAATCTAACAGAGAACAGCGGAACCTGTACTAGGACTATATCAGCAGAAGACTGGAAGACAGTCAATGTGTCTGAGAAGTGAAAAGAAAAATGCCACCTGATCCTGTTGTTTGTTGCAAATAACAGATGCTATCAATGTGATATCCATATTCATGAATTGCCTACCAAGAGTTGGTGGGGATTTTAAAAATGCTTCTATCCACAAAAGTGTGCAGACTTTCATGCCTAGTGTGTATACATGTCTGAAACTTGAGCAGATATCCAACTCTAGTAGACATCTTACTCATTCTGTAGCAGATTCACATTCCTGTACAAAAAGTGGTCGTGATTACAGGTGTAGCCTCCTTTTTCTTTCTAATCATTTCTTCCTGCCTGCTGCCAGAGCTGAAATGGTGTATAAGCCTGTGTCCTTCTCTGCCATTTCAGCACAAAGTTCAGAGTGTCCGTTCCCAGCCTTCGTGGAGCTGGTCTGAAGCCACTTCCCTGGTTTAGCAGGGAAGCAGCTAAGGATACCCACCAGCTCTGCTCTGCTGAATCCCTGCAAGGGGTAGCACCTTCATAGAGGCAGGAAGCACAACCAGTTACATTTCTATGGCTAGACTCCCAAGAGCCCCTTCCTTAATACCCTGAGCTGTGAGATCTCGCAGTGACACGGCTGAGGGGCGTGTGTTGTCATTGCACTTGGATGACTCAAGTATGGGAAAGATAGCAAACAATGTAGAGGAAATCCAAGGGGAAGTGTTAACTTATCCTATTGCTACTGCAGTTTGCTTGTGTCTTTGAACATTCTGAGAAGTGTTTAAAGAAAGTCAGCATCTTATTTTGAAAGAAAAATAGGTTTATGTTATGTTTTAGTGCTCATGAGTTGTCCTTACATTTTGTGAATTCCCTTTCTGCTTGTTTGCTCACTGACTCTCTTGTGTGAACAAAGGAAGACATTTCAAAATGGCCAGGAGAAATCTTCATGGACATATTTGTCATTAGTTATTCATGCTCTTTCCTCCTTGCTCAGAGCCTGCCAATGGAAGAAAACTCACCCACCTGAATATTGGTGGTGAAGAAATGAGAAGAGAAGCAATTCCCTTTTAATCTTCGAAGTGCTTGCACTCTGATGAGTGGCTGCAGATGAATGGGATTAGAGACAGAGCTGTAGTCAGCATGACAGATATAGTTATTTAAGGAGATGATGAACAAGGGCAATTTTTAGAGAAATTTATAGGGAATATATCAGATGAAAAGAAACGAGCAGTAAGTTGCCACAGTCAGGAAGAAGAGGGACAAAGAAACCAATTATACCTGTATTTCCAGCGTCCATACATTGTTGAAAGGGCACACAAATATTAATTTACCCACTTAACGGAATTCCTTTCCACAGCTGTGAGCTCTGGTGTCATAATGCACAGAAGTAATTTTCTAGTAATCTGTCTACTACTATGCATATGAGGCAAATGTTTTGAAATAAGTTCTTCCATACTTGAAATGCTGATGAACAGATTACTATTTTAAGTTCTATGCATCTGTGATTGCTGTTCTCCATGCAAACCATACTTACTGTCTTGCGTCTGCTTCAACAAGTAGGGAATGCTTATGTCGGTACAAGAATGTATTTTCTAACAATCTTCAAGATGTTGTAGAGAAATCAAATCATTTCATTGTTCCCTAAGTAAATGTTTTGCTTGCTTAGGGAAGGCTTTTACATTTTACAATGCTTGGTTAGGTTGATCACAGGAACATAGAAAGTAAACTTTCCTCTAAGAAATGGCTCGCAACAGCTAATGCCTGAGAATTCTCTGCAGGATAGGAAATACTCTAAAATCAGTCTGCTTAATTCTTGTCTTATGTGCAGAGCCTTCTAAGAACAGGAGGTAAACAGATCACCTACAGTTCAAGTTGTTCTTCATGCTTTTATACGTAACCGTGAATGATGCTTAAAACTTGTGGCTATCTGTGATGGTGAAAATTTACTGGCAGAGCTCCTTAACTAAAGAGACAGTTTGTGCTAGGAAAGCGTTCTTTGAAACTGTTCCTTAACTGAAGAGGGTAGTGGAAGTTTGTTCATGGAATTGAGGCATTATGCTACAGCTTTTGTCACTACAGGACCCACCCCTGCTCCTCCCTCTAACCCTAATGGGCTTGGCCCTCACCAGATTCCACCCCTAACCCATCACTGAAGCTCCCAGGCCAAAAAAATAAAAAAGCATTAAGAACTTCACTGCTCATCTTATGCTCTTGAAGCAGTTCTCAAAGTGAATGTACCTTGCATTGCACTACCTTCCACCGGTATAGCAGTGAATTCCAGCGCTCTTTTTAACCCAGTTACAGTAGATGCTCGCAAAGTGTTTGGGCCCTTGCTTAAAATACTTGGGCTTCATTCAGTCCCGACTAACATTGGGCAGCTTTAGAGGAGATTTCAGCAACTCAACATCTAGTCAGAATAGAAACTTCAAAATAATTTAATTAGACAAAACAATTTAAGGACATTAGTACAATGTTGGGGGGTCTTGGTTTTAAAAAAAAAGATTTAAAGATTAAGCTGATTTGTTAAAAATGGAGACCATGTTAGAAATGAACTCAATCTGCTGACTCCCATTAAAGCATCTGCAAGGAAAAGTGTCCATGCTGAGAATCATGATTATTTTCTCCTAGGTTCTGTGCTAACCTTACCTAATCTATAGAGCCCAATGAAGCAAATAAGGAGAGCAACCTTGAAAAAGGTTAAAATTGAAAGGGGAACCTGTGTAGGAACTGAGAAAAGAAGATGGATCTATTAACTAGTACATTGGTATCAATTGATCACAATATCAGAGAAGTGATGCTAACACCTAAAAACGAGGCTGAAAAAATTTCAGTCATGGCTTCTCAGCTTAGGATTTAGAAGTGTGCTTTGTGTAGTGGCTGTCATAAAGTTGCATTTTCTATTAATTGTGAATATTGTATAAAAATCTTAAGAAATCAGAGGTCTGAGTATGGTTGCTGAAGCTGGAAAGATTGGGCCCAGTTGTGAGCACAAGAAATGATTTGAGGTTCTGGAGTTTGTTCAAAGACGTTCTCTTGTGATACCATCAGCTCATGCACACCATTGAACAAATGCATCCTTTTCCTCCTTGGCATCAAGTGACCTGCCAGGAAGTGGAAACGGTCTGCATAGCACAGAATCTCATCCAGTGATGTTGAAGTGAAATACATTGTGGATTTGAGCATCCAGAAAGAGTTATCAAACTCTGCTGATGCACAATTCACATCAGCCAAGGACTGATGTTTCAGGTGTAAATCTGGGTTTTCTTCCATTTGTTTTGGACTCAAACCTTGTTGGGTTTGAGGACTTTATTCTCTTACTAACTCTCTCCAAGAGTTCTTAGTTGTTTGTTGTTTGGGGTTTTTTTAGATATACTAAAATTTTTCCATGTGATAGAAAGCCTGTCACAGTGTCAAAAAAATAATGTGTTTACATATAATGGCCGTACCATAGTTAGGACTGAAATACTATTTTAATCAGTAAACTCAAAATATAAGACTAATACGAGCCTTTTGGAAGACTATGTTGTTTGTGCCAAATAAAAGCACATTAATCAGCATCCTCCAAGGGTGCAGGCATAGTCAAATGCTATAAAAATGTGTTGTTAGATGATTTTTAAAAATTTTTTTTCCTGTTTCTGAACTTGGATGAATCTGCATCTCAGGCTATTCAGCTGCTCCACCTTGTGGGCAGAGATCATACAGTTCTGCAGAAATGTGTCTTCAGATGAAAGGGAACAAAACAGACCCAAGGGCAGTTTTGTACTTATTAAGAGACTATGAGATGCTTCCTGCTCCCTTGTAAGATCATAGACTGTCTTGGTTGTGATTTCAGTGAGGTGGATTGTGTCTTCTTTGTATAACTTCTTAAATATAAATATTTTAAATGTTTAAATATATTTAAAGCTATTTAAATATTTAGTATTCTAAAGCACTTAACCATGCTACTAGGACTTTGTAATTGTATGGCATCCAGGCCTTGAGCACCCTCACTGGCCAGACCCAAGAAGACACTGGGAAGAGTTCCTGCAGTTCTCCACACTGTTCCTGAGGATTTAGCTGTATGTCAGAGTGGTGGGTTGATGTCCTGGTTCCAGTCAGGGGGAGGAGGGTTGATCACATCCCGTTGGGAAGCCTGGAGTATTCTCCATGTGTATGGCAGCCTCGGTGAACGTGAAAGAGCCAACTGACTCTGACATTTCCAGCGCTCAAAATATTTGTTCATCCTCTGTCTGAATTATAAAGGTGACATTTCTGAAGTGATTTCATAGTTTCTGGAAAATGTGCTCATAGAATCCTATTTATTCCTCTGGGAGTCTGATTTCCATGATAGGTTTTGATACATTGGTTGCCAAATATATTGTCTTTTGTTAGCAGTTCTGTAGAAAGTATTATGGAGAGACCTGGGGCTGCTGTGACTGTCCGGGCTAGTTAGAGCTTCTGGTTAGAATATTGTTTAATGCTGAGAGGCTGTGATAATGTGGTCTGGCTTTTCACATGACCAAATCTTAGTCCCTAGGAGAATGAGTTAGGAAAACTGCATCCTCTGGTTGTGGATCACTGTCAAAGTTGTAAGCTAGACCTTGCTGCTCACCGTGAGCAAGTAACTGTGCTTTTGGTCTGTCACCTCTGTGCAGAAGCCCACAGTCACATCCCTCTTTGGGGCAGAGGGTAGGGTCTGGCTCCATTGAATAGATCATGTGGTTGGGAATGGATGCTCCTAGTGCTGATGGGATGTAGTGGTTTCTTCTTTACTGCACTACTGTTACCCATCTCTGTCTCCTTTGTCACGGTTTAGGGTCAGGGCAGCCCCTTAGACCGATAACAGACACTCTCTGTTAACCCCCCTCCCTCCCCAAAGGGGAAGAGAAAAGGAATAAGGGAGAGAGACTTAGCGATTAGAAAAGGAAACTAGAACAGCTTTAATGAAAATGAAAATAATAATTATAAAAATGGAATATATACAAATATATACAAAACCAGTATCGAACCCAACCCCCCTGATGGTAATTACTTCACCGTCACCACTGATGCTGTGGAGCAGGCACCGGGAGAGTCCCAGACTGGGCCCCGCAGCAGACGGGAGCTGTGTTCACGAGTTGGATTCTGGTACCAGATTCAGGAACACACAGACCGGGATTGAAGGCAGAACAGACAGAGTCCTCCTTGGGTACTCTGAGGAAGGAACCGAAAGAGGACCCGAGCCAAGCCAAGCAAAGCTGGCAAAACAGTCCAAGAGGGGAGAAGAGCCCAGAGACCCTTCGGATCCCTCAGCTCTAAGCCAGATATGACATATTTGGGCTGGAATACCTCGTTGGTCAGTTTAGGGTCACCAGTTCTGTCCTCTTCTCCCTGCAGGTGCAGCCTTTCACTTTCTGCAACCCGCAATGTGGTACACAAGATCCAGCAGTGGCCATGGTCTGCATACCAATCCTTGGTAGTACCTCTAAACATGGGGTGTTATCACTGCTAGAAGCAGACACTGTCTGTGAGAACAGGCCGCTACCTTCAGAAAGTGCAGTTACTTAGAAGAACGGAGCTGAAAAGTAAAATTACTGAACAGAATTAGTTCTGTTCTCACTCAAACCAGGACATCCCTCATCCTTATCCTTACATATTCAGCCATACCATCACGCTCATTTTTCTCTATAAAATCAAAACACTCCCTGACACACAGAGCCACCCCACATATTCTTCCTTGCTTTTCACTTCTTAAGAGCTTATAGTCATCCATTGCAGCCCTCCAGTCTTGACAGTCATCCCACCAAAAACAAAGTTAACAGAGGATGGTTTCAATCCATCAGCCTCTGGATTATGGGCCCAGCATGCTTCTGCTATACCACTCTGCTCCCAAATGCTCCCAGCCACTCTGCTCCTTATGCATTGGCGTAAGTGTAGATAGACTGTTGAGAGCTTTGATGCTATACTACAGCACATCTAAGAATTTCTAGCTCATATTATTTTCCTGTCAGACCTTTTCTCCATGTTGGGAACCAAAAATAGGTCTATATTAGACACAACCATGTATAGCCACAGAAGCAACTTTATATATGTATTTATATACATAAGTGTATATGTACATACAAAGACATTTCCTCAGAAACATATGACTGCAACACGTAATAATTTCATTAATAAGAATGAATACACTGTCTTCTTTGAACATTATGTTGAAGAAAACAAGACATGACTGGTCCAAAAGCATTAATATAAGCAGAGGAAATGGCTGATTGCAAAACTGATATTTATGTTAAATCTATGATTTTTTCAGCATTTAAACATAGTGGGATATGGGACAAACTGTAGAAGGTGTAATCATTTGTTGGTTACTGCTATTTTTATCAAATCTGTCTTCTCGTCATGATAAATGTTTTAGCTTCCACCTAAACAGAGAATACACTATAAAATTCTAAATTATTATAGATAAAAACCCCAGAAGAATACTCATGAAATAAACATTATATTTTCTGTCCATTTTGATGCCTAGCTCAGTCCAGATCAATTCTTTAGAAGGATTAATTTTAACACTCATCTTTGCAAATCTGTGTTCCTCATCATGTAATTAGAAACAAACAAACAACAACAAAAATACGTATTACAGTAAACTCTTTACTGTGAAGTATAATTCATCCCCAAGAGTTAACTTCTGAGAGATATTTCTGGAAGTAAACTACTTTCTTCCAGATCTGCTTAGGGTGTTCCAAAGCAAAGCAGTGAGCTTATCTATTGAGAAGTTAGCTCACCAAAGGTATTTTCTTTCATCTAGTCCTTCTTTGGCTTATATTGGTGTTTACTATCCCATTCAAAGAATGTCTGTTGCCTCAGAATTTTAAGTAGGTTATGTCAATTGCACCTTAAATTCCAAATATCATAAGTCATGATAAAGTGTTGACCTTTTCTGAGAAAAGAATGTTTATGTTCCTAGTGTTTGATTCTGTTTGCTTCACTCACAGAAACACACCAACACATATGAGGCTAAAGCAGGTTTCTCAACATCTGAATTCTGATGTCTCACTCATTTCTCTACTGCACTGTGAAGGCTGTTCCTTCAAAAAGTGTTGGAGGAAAGTGAGAAATCTGTGGGGAATGTGCATGTGCAAATATGTGCCAGGGGGAGGGAGAGGAACCATTACAAACTCATTAACATAAATAAGCTTAGAAGAAATGTGTGACACTCTTTTCCCACTCATGCCAGCATGAGGCTAGGAGCTGTCACTGAGGGGAGACAGGAAGAACCTGGAGCTGCTGACAGGGTGGAATAACTCACACCAACAGCTGAGGTCTGGGCGTCTTTGATGATCTGATGTGGGCTTCTGACTTTTGCAAAGGAATCGGTAAATCTCAGCCACCCACTAAGGAGTATTTGGAAGTAAAGCACATTTGAATTAACTAAGTTTCACATTAGTGTAATTTGCTATTGTTTAAGAAGACTATTGTAGTAACAGAGAAGCTTTAAAACAGCAGGTCATAATTCTAGAGCAGAAGCTTAACTAACATGTGGTAATTAATCTCAGACGAGGTGCTTTGTCTATTGACTTCAATGGACCTCAAACAATAACCTGCTTTTCGATATTGTTCAGACATGTTCTACTTGCAGTACATTTTTTAAAGATTAAAAGAGTAATAAGTGAGGCCATTACACTCCTAGACACTCAAATTAAAGCTAAGCTTAATTTTGATGCAGCATATTTATTCATAATTCCAAAACATCTTTACAATATAGATGATAAGCACACTCACTTATTCGTAGTGTAGCCATATGCAATGCAGACTTATTGTAAAACTCTCAATATGCTATCTTCAACTGCCATTTTGAGTTGGGAACCACAAAGCACTTTGCATTTAAATTAAATATTATTGCACAGGGACACAACATATATTGAATATTTCTGGTTTATCATGGTAAAACTGTTAGTTTATGTGAAAAACAACCTATTTCCACACAAAGAGAGGAACACAGAGCTAAAAAAGACAGGTCAGGGAGCCTAGATAACACCACCACCACTGTGAAGAATCCCAGGGGCACCAGCCATAAACCCCAATACCTTCCTAACCACTCCCCAAGGTGTCCCAGGGACCTTCTACTCCAGAGGCTGAGCAGCACCCAGAACCATGAGTCCATGGGGCCTCTCTGGGTCTTATCACAAACTGAGAGTTCACTGCCTGGATGCACAGCATACTTCATGGAATGCAGGGGCTGGAACAAGGTTTATTGTGGAATGTGTAGGGAAGGAACCAGAGGCAGGAGATGTGGGGATCAGGATAATTTGAAGAGGATCAAGCATGAGAAAACAGAGTGAAAAGGGGATATAACAAGCTGGAGAGGGGCAAGCAGGGGCTGTCCGTGTGCTTGTGCGGCCATGCCCTGCACCCAATTGGCATGGTCTGCCCTGTCTTGTTTCTGATCTACATTTCTGTTTCCCAGACAAGGAGCCCTGTCCCATGCATGCAGAAGGGCAGGTGGTGGCTGAGAGCGGGGACCAAGATCTGTGTGTCTGTCATGGCAGCCACTGGAGCCAGTGTGCGTTCATGTGCCAGTGTGTGATCACCAGCAAATATGCAGTCTGACTAGATGGGGAATAGGGCAAGCGGCCAAGGCCCAGGCTGTCCGTGCAACTGAGGGTGAGGCACTTGGAAGGCTTGGCTTCCAAAGGGACCAGGAATCCAAGCCTAGTGCTGGAAGGACCGTGAGGATGGGGATCAACTGAGACACCTGGTGGGGGAGGATGGTGGTGCATGCATGCATGTGAGAGATTCAGGAGAATCCAGGGGAAGTTATTGGACAGACCATGTGTCTAAGCCCAGCTGCCAGGGGATTCACACTTATGTGTGTGTGTGTCCATTCGAGGGGCTTTATACCAGTGGCAAGGATGAGGATGGGTCTGTGTCCTCAGTGTTTGAATGTCCAGGATTCAGCAGCTGGGGACACTGGGATTCAAGGGTAGCTACAGGATAAACTGAGCATCTGAGTCCTACTGCTGGAGGGATCTACCTTGTACTTTATATGTACATGTATGTATTTCCACTAACTGACCTTAATCCTGACCAGCCAAAGAGGGAAATAGAATGAGGCTATAAGCGTCATTTATACGTGTCTGCAAGAGTGGTATTGTTTCTGGCTTCTCTGTCTATGTAAATATATGTGTATTGCAGATGTGTGTTTTTATATGTGCTTACTGGCATCACATGCTCAGACTCACCTTCAGCCATCTGCCATATTTGGCAAGTCCTAACAAAAAACCCAGGCATGCAGAGTCTATTGGTAGAATATTACATCTGGGATTTACATAAAAATGATATAACTGACCAATGTTTTGAATTTACATTTCTTACAACAGACAAAGAATTTTCTGAGAGATTCAGTTTCAACAAGAGTTACATCAGATCTTATATTACCAAACTCCCTGTCTAGCACAAGCCTCACAGTCTCCCCAGTTCCACAAGTGCCACTGTGGCTGTATGTAAATGAGAAAGTACAGTTGCACTTAGGAGCTTCAGAGGCAGAAGCAAATAAGATTGTCATATTCTAATGTCACGTTAGGACAAAGTAAGAGTACGAATTGACCTGTTTCAAAGGCCATAATTTCCAGGGAAAGGGGATTTGACTGTATGCAAAATTCAGATGACAGGAGTCACTCACTCCAGACACTCAAGAGATCCACATCCCACTGCAACACACACTTACATCAGAGCTACATTCAAATTACAGCAGAAACGTCACAGGCTATCTGAATTT
>WTSP01004856.1:0-38362 GCA_025331215.1 Actenoides lindsayi | reverse complement strand
GCCTCGCCGCCGGCCGCCGCCGGCCCCCGGGCCTCAGCGAGCCGCCCGCCCCCGGGAGGGTCCCGGCACCCGGCGCTGCCTCCTCAGGGGGCGCCCCCCGGTGCCGTTACCCGCCCCCCCTTCCCCTCCCCGCGCCCACGGCAGCCGCTCGCTCCGCCCGCCTCGGCCCGCTCCCTCCTTCCCCGGAGGATCCGCCCCCCCTTGTCTCGGAGTCTCGTTGCCCCCAAAATTTGGTGAGGAACCGGGGGTGGATCGCCCTCCCCGGGAGTCCCGCGCCCCACCGAGCTCCCCTCGGTAGGCCCTCCGTGGGAGCGGGGTCAGGCCCCACCGGTGCGTGTGGCTGGGCCCCTGCGGGGGAGATCGCGGCAGTCCCTCCCCGGAGGGGTGCTGTGCGTGCCGTGCCTCATCGGTCCCCCCTGGGGAGCCGAGCGGCCGAGGTGCCGTTATCGGCTCATCTCCCGCTCCCCGTGGGAGGATGTAAACTTTCCTGAAGATCGGTCTGTGCTGTCTGCCAGATCTTCCTTACCGCGGGCTCTTTTTGTGTAATTTTTAGTTACCTGCTCCATCCTTATTGTTTAGTCTTTCCAGGATTGGGCCTCCCCCAACCCCTCCCGCCTTTGATCCCCCTTTGGGTTTGTTTTTTTTTTTAAATTTTTTTAAGGGAGTTGCATGGATAAGTTCCCATCCTACTTTTTCTAGTGACTGTAGGATGCTGTGTGAACATAACTGTTGGCTGAAGGTTTCCCTGGGACTTAAGACTTTAGGTTCTCAACTCCAGACACCTACAGGATACCTCATTTCTCCCCAGCTTCATCCCCCTTCTCTGAAATAATGCCCCCAATAATGGGGGGTTGAAACTAGAAAGCACTTGGAAGTTTCTTGAACAGATAATCTGATATCTCTAGTGAGCATGATGAAAAAAAATCAGCGCAGTTATTTTCTGTAGCTTTTCCTGGGAGTCCAAACCACTTCAGCAAGTTTGATGAAATTTTGCAAAGCTTGCATACTTCTATTGTAGATTTTTCTTGGGTGTCTGAAATTTTCTTTACAAACAAATATAAATCATGATTTAAAAAAAAAAAAAATCTTTTTTATCATACAGGCTGCACAGCAAAACAAAATTTACATGAGAAAGTATAGCATGTAGGTCACTGTCCTTTGCTGGAAATAAAAGCGGGGCCTTGACTCCTATAAATGGGCAGTAGCTCTTGAAACATTCAGGCAATAAATAGAAATTAGAATCCAGGTTACTTTCCGTTCTTTGGTGCTGAACAACGTCTCAGATACTGAGAGCGTCCTTTGCCTGAGAGTTGTTGGACTTGCACTCTTTTTACGTGCAAAAATCTGTCACCTAGAACTCTGTGAAACAGCCTGCAAGCCCTGTGAGTTTGTAAAGCACTGGACAAAATAAAGGGTAAAATAAAGGTGCTGTTAGGGGAAGCACCATGCTGAATACCTTCGTGGACGTTAAGAGACATAAATGCATATGAACCAAAAATTTTTGAGTGAAGAATCACTGAATGAGTTGCTTCTGTGGTTTTACGGTAGATGTAGCTTTTCATATTTTAGACCAAGCCTGTGAAAAACGTATCTCCAATGTAATGAGATGAGTTTTGTAGTACACATTTTGATAGAGATAGTGCATAATCTCCTAGTCAGTGATTCCCCAGCACGTTGCTTTCTGTGATCCAATCTGTAAGACTTTCTCCGACGAAGCTGACAAGCCAGATCTGTCAAGCAGTATATTTAAACACTATTTTATAAGTCTTACACATTTGTTAGCTTTTTAAACCTGGAAAACAGAATTATTGAGCTGATTTTTAAGTCACGTTATTTTTCTTGTTCCGATGAAACGTAGCTTGATATTTGGCAGAGTGGATCAGTTGCTTTGGGGTGATTTAATTCGAGAAGTGAAAACAGAATATTGAGTGTTAGCGTTCAGAATCCCGGGTCTGTGGCACAACTGTGCAACGTGGTTCATCTTTTTCAGAAAAGGGGTATTTTTAAACGGCCGGGATAAGAAGTGAATTTTGGCACAAAGAAAAGTGATCCTGGGGTGGTGGTTTCTAATTAGGAGAAAGCAAACATCATCGAGGGAGAGGACTACAGATTAAATGCATCGGAAATATTTCTCATGTTCAGGTTTTTTTTTTTCCTACAGTCTTTAGAAATGTATAAGTGATGTTAATGACTAGTGATACAGAAAACAAATGTAAAGAATGCAGGGTTGGAAAGAAAACTTGTAGATATCCTTGTAAAATGCTTTCAGAGTAATTTAATCTGGTGGTGAAAAGAATGTGAGTTTCCTTTCTGGCTACCCTGATGCTTTTTTGCATTTCAAACAATTTTTCAAGTGTTAAATTATTTGTAATTGAATAAGTATTCCAAAGCATAATGTTTGATAATTTAGGTTTGTTGTTTGTTTTTGGTTTTTTTGTTATAACACTAACATCCATGCATCATCAAGTAAATATTTTTAACTTAACCGTGAGCCTTAAAAAAAAAAAATCTAATTATGCAAAGTACTTCAAGAAAAGTTAGGTTTTGTCAGGTCCCAGTGCTGCTGTGAGGATGTGCCTTCTGTCTGTCAGTGCGCTGGGCGGCATAAAGCTGTGAGAAGGTTCTTTATTATCTAATTTCTTGGAAAGTTACTATTCTTATAAATTAAAGATGCTGAGAGCCACTTAATAAATTTTGATGTGTCCTATAAATTATTTGCATTTTCTAAAATATGAATTTGCTTGTTAAATTGAAGGATAGCTGGTTTTTTTTTTTTTACAGTAGTAATTCTTATTCTTGCAAGTCAGTAGAACCTGTGCCTGTGTTCAAGGAAATGATTCTCATCTTCCTTTTAAGAACTACTATCATTGCTACCAATATATTGATATTATAATCTAAATATAAAGTGAAACCAGTAGACCCAAACGAATGTGTGTGTCTGTATATCAAATTATTTATTCCAAAGCAGAATTTCTTCCATTTTAAATTACTTTCTTAATATATTTCTAACCTGTCACTGTGTGATGTATGTCGAGCTATCTGTTGTGACCTGAGAACAAGAAATCTTCGTGGTATTGTTTCCTGCTCGTCTTTTGTAGCCTTTTTCCTGCTTCTAAATATTTTAATTTTTTTTTTAGGTTTAAAAAAAAAAATTAACACACACACACACCTCCATTTGAAAACCTGTGTGTCTTTCCTTCAGAAACCATGCCTTCTTTCTGCTCAGAAGGGATTACAGAATGGTCTTGTTTTGTTTTTTCTTTAGAAGAATACAGTATAGTAATTCTTTTGTGTTTAACACTTCAGGACTCTCTATTGCCACTGCAGAAGGGTGTGACTAGTTTATCCAGATTGGCACATTTTTTGTGCAAATCAGCAAGATCTGAAATCTATGCATTCTTCTTATGAGTATGCGTCACCGGCCAGTAAACTGCTTTCCACTTAGGAAAGAAAGCAAATGAAGCTGTTGATAAAGCAAAGGCCTGAGATACAGGGCAGGCACTTTTTGATGCAGGAGTTTTGTAGTAAACATTGCAAGACAAACGGTTAAAACTCAGCCTGTGAAAATGTGATGAAACAGAAGAGCGAGACTCTGACAGGGTTGTCTTTTAGCAGCAGTAGATGCCGGCAGAAACTCAATGACATTCCTCTGCTTTCGATTAGAAACAGTGAGTGATATTAGTATTATGAGAGTCTGACAGCACTGGGAAGGGCAGGTTTGCCTATGCAAATTTCAGAAAAGAGTCGTGCCTTTTGGTGCAGATGGCTATTGTGCCACAGTCCAGATGTATCCCGACTGCTATCCCTGTGGCTGGATTTTATATTTTTTTTTTTTTTTTCCAAAAGAAATGGCAAACTACAGGGTGGCTTTTCTTATTCAGATGAGCCTGATGTAGACAAAGGCTGAGGAGGATGCTTTCAGTGCAGTTGTGGCCGATTAGGACAGTAAGGCTCAAATCTCTCAAGTAAAAAGCTGTAAGCAAGTCTATCTGAAGAAGATGAGATTTTCTTTCTTGAGAGATGTAGAAGCAGCGAGCGCAAAGTACCCCACACAGGGCCAAGCAGCACCTAACGCTCCTTAGGTATTTTCACTTTTGAACTGGAAGTGTTTGCCTGATGAGGGGAGTGAAACCTCAATGGTCTATTTCCAAATTTGTTGCTGATAACATGAAAAGTTTGTGATTCAAGATGAGTTTTGTTACTTTCCTTAGATAAGCATAGTAGTTTTCATGCGCTTACTGAAACCTAGTTACAGGAGGGCTAAATTAACCCTGGGTCTTGACAGGGTTTCCATTGCAGCAGGTTAGTCATAGATCCTTCTGAAACGTTGTTCCTAATGCTGTCTGACTAGCCACAGTGTATCTGTGAAATACCTAAAATGGTAACGTTTTATCTTCTCATCTCTGCCCTCATCGAAGGCTACAGGCTCATCTGCTCTGATACTCCATGAGCGTTTACACTCAAAATCTGTTCTGGATGCTGTGCTGGACTTTTGGGCTTTTGGTTTTTTTTTTAATTCTTCTGTTTTTGAAGCCATTCAGTAGCATGAATTTTGTTGCATGCACAGGTAGTGCATTTCCTACAAATTCCTTCACTGTGATGAACAACTACAAGAACAGGATGAAAAAGTTTCAGTGACTTTTTCCCCTAATGATTCCTGTACTTGTTGTATTTTCCATTTAATTATTCTTTCCCCTGTAAGTTTAATAATACTATACAAAGTTTTATATTAATTTTAAAACTTTTTTTTTGCCTGAAGAACTAATTCTGCTTGCTAATACAGTTTCATAAAAGGTTGGCAGAATGCTGCCTCTGCTGGGTGCTTGTTTATTTGGATACATTGAAGTAACCTAAAGATAAAGGGCAGAGAGAGACAGATCACTTTCAAGCAACCTATGTTCTGTTTGTAAAACTGTAAGTTAAATTGTCTTTTGTTGATGTTAATACACTGATTACACCTTTTTTTTTTCCCCCCCGTAGCATTGAGAGGATTGAAGTGGCATTCTAAGGTCATTTAAAATCATGACAAGCTCAGTTGGACAGAAAAAAGTCTCTTCAAGACAAAGGAAGTGTGGTTTTTGTAGATCTAATAAAGATAATGAATGTGGACAATTATTGATGTCAGAAAACCAGAAGGTGGCAGCACATCACAAATGTATGGTAGGTAACCCATCAGAAAAAAAGAAAGGAACCTAGTGAGCTGATAAAAGGCTACAAGCAAATGAAAAATTCCACCAGCTGTGGCATTGGCCCAAATGGTTAATCTCTGTAATTTGAAATTTGCGTGGGTTTCATGTATATAAATGTTCTGTATCACTTATACCCTTCAAACTTACAACAGTGAGTTTTGTTTTTATAATTTTTAGCTGTTCTCATCTGCACTGGTATCTTCACACACTGATAATGAGAGTCTTGGTGGATTCTCTATTGAAGATATTCAGAAAGAAATAAAGAGAGGCACTAAACTGGTAAGTCTCTAGTTTTGGCTCTTGAGAACAGAAGACAATATTTTCTTACCTTCAATGAAGTTTACCATGAAGTTGTTCAGTGTATTATATACACCTTGGTTTTTTTCTTCTTTAAAAGCGTTACCTTTGTGTGAGCCCTAAGGTAATGGGCAACTCATAGAAGAAGAAGTTGAAGGGAAATTGGTCTCAGATTTGCAAACAGAAAACTTCAGCGAAGATGATTAAACTTCTATTGCAATGAAGTTTAAATGGCAGTTAACCAGCTTTTGAAGTGTCTTCAGGAAAGGATGGAAAGGGTACAAAGTAGTTTATTTCAAATGCTCTCATGGAAACGTGTTGTTTTAAGAATTGTAGCTTAATCATGGAACTATTAAAAAATAAGTCCAGAATTACTATTTTTACTGTCACTTTTTTCCTCAATGGCAAATGTAGGTGACTGTAACAGATATATATGCATTTTTTCCAATCAAATCTGAAAACTCCTTTACAGAAAATGCCCATTTGTCTTTTTGATGGACTGCATGTAAACAATAGCATTTCCTATTTAATATTTTCTGTTAGATTTCAGAAAAAATACCTGGTGAGGGTGGTATTGTGCCTTTACCAGTATTTGGGTTTGCTCCCAAAATCCAGTTTTAACTACCAAAAGTACTTTTATTGCTTGCTTTTATACTGATTTAATAGAGGATTCCATGATATAGATGTCTTTTAAGGTATGTGTATTCAGTAGTGTCTAGAGCTCTACCAAATTCATGAGAATTGAGCAGCGATGACTTTTAATTCCCAAGAAGCTAATTTGTGATTTATTTATTTTAAAAATTATTATTTATTTAGAACTGATTGTTTTCCATTTGGAAAAATGAGGGAGGCTTTTAAAAAATATTTTTAACATATTATAAATGCACTCCTCACATAACAAAAATTCAGCTTATTTATTTAAAGCACTCATGTGTTTATCAGTTCTTGGGCTACTAAGAGTAGTCCAAAGTATTCCTGTAGAACTAGAAATATATAATAATAGTCTAATATTTCATCACGTGTTTCCTTTGAAACTTTTCCAATGAAGACAACTTTATTTGCTCTAATTAGCTGGAGCATAAGGAAATAACTGTTCACAAGTCATTCATGTTGTGATTAGGAATTTCCAAAGAACAGGGTAGTAAATGGAACTACAGGTCATAAAGAAACTTTTTGATTCTTGGGTCTCTTAAGTGTTTTTTGAAGGTCATTTCTTTTTATGTCATTGATGGTTTCTGTTTTTCTGCTTCTCAATCTCTTTTATGTTTCTTCAGTGATGCCACAGCTGGATATATTCTCAGAGCTCACTAGCTGCTCCTATCAGGTGCTTTGTTCAGCTTTTTGCAGCAAACCTGGAACTGGTTAACCTAGTAGATTCATAGTCCTGAGATGTTTCCTATTTGGCGAGAATTTACAAGACAGTTTTAGATCTTAACTTAGGTGCCTTATCTCTGCCTGTAGCTGTCAGCAAACTACAGCTTTGAATCACTCTCTGGAGGAATCTGCCTTTCTCCATTGACTTTTATAGGAAGCTTAAAGCTAAATGTTTATAGTTAGCCCAAATAGCCCCTCTAAGGTCTGCTTTCTGTTCTAGCCTGTTCTTTTATGTGGGAACACATTGAGCAAAAATATCTCAGCGTGGTGCTCTGGGTTAAGTAATTATATTCATAGCTTGGACTAAATTTGTCTACTGGCAGATTTTCCGTAGTTGCCCCCCTTCAGGAGGTGCTGCTGCTGACCTGGTCTGCACCAAAAATTGAGGCCTGTTGATTACTGAAGTGATAATGACTGAGGTGGAGCCTTTCTGATAGTAACATATTCCTGTCTGAGAAAAGTTTATAGGTTCAAACCTCAATAGGACAGTAATAAAAATTTATGAAGTCTAAGTATTTGGGAGTACAAGACACTGATATCACTATTATTTCTGTTAGCTCTGCATGGGAGGATTTTTTTTTTAAGGAGCATACCTATTTTGCAGCTTGTCAAACTTCACATATACCTGATATAACTTGGGAATTAATCTGTTGACAGTGACTAGTACAGCAGGACTTGTCCCAGTGGAATAAATATTTTATTACTGTCAGGAAACAGAGACCAGTAAATCAGTATAAAAATTCTTATGATCTGTTTTGTTCATACAGATACATCATAGTGTTCATAAAAAGGAAGTTTTCCTTTAGTGATTTCTGGTTTTCAAAATACTGAAGTACTGACTAAAATTTATTAGATGGGTACAATTTCAACCTAGGCTTTTATAAAGAGCTTTGATCACCCATTATTATATATTAAACCATAAGGTATAAAAAACTGATGAGGTAAAATACCCGTACACATTAGATAACTATGGAGCAGCCTATAACTATACTATTTCAGAGCTTGCAGAGGAGTAAATTTTGATGATCCAAAGCTTTAACATTTTTCCTGTTCAGTTAACGTTATTAAAATTGAAAAGCAGGATGGTGATACATAACTTTGGTACATTTATTTGGTACATTTCAGACTAACAAGAAGAGTTTAACTAAGCTAGTGCGGTGGACAGAAAGTATATTCCACAAAGATACCTGTAGGGAGTATCCTATGTTGCGTATTTAGGCTTATGGCTTTGGAATTAATGGTAACCTCTTGGTAACGTGGGCGATGTGCGGGATGCAAACAAAAAGCTCCAGTTGTCTTGGGAGGGGAGATTAATGGGTCATTCTGAGATTTTGGGGCAATATTATGTCAGTAAAAATAATACAGAGCAAAATACTGTGAGGCTGTCAATTCCTTCCTTCCTTACACGATACAAGAAGTGCAGCAAATAATTTAGACACGTGGCAATTGGTGTATCCTAAGCAATGATGAGTCTAATATGAGAAGAATTAATTATTGGGAAAGAAGAGTAAAGCAACAGGCTCCAATTTAACCTTTTCTACAATAAAAGTATAAAGTATAAATTTAGTCTAATTGAAATACATTCATTGTATTTAACAAATATTTCGCTAAATTCAGTGTTTTGGAAATAACTTTTAAAAATAACTGTATAGGAAAAAAAGAGGTAAAGGTAGCTGCTGAGGCAGCAGGAAACTTGCAGGTCATCAGTATTTTTGACTGCAAGATTCATTGCCAAATGAGTGTTTAGATTTCCACACCCCCCTCACCCCGCTTTCGTAAATTCAGTATTAAACAGGTACAGTTCATGCTTTTTACTTTTCCAAAATGGTTAGTACAAGCAGACTGTCCTTGGGAGTGGGATGTTTAGGTAAATAGCTGCATCACTTTGATCAAACACTTTCCACAAAAGTAAATTGCTTATTTTCTTCACTTGAGAGATGATCAACATATGATGGTTGTTGTACAGTTGCAGAATTGCAACAAATTTCTCCTTGAGTTTAAAATTATCTGAGAAAGACACCTTAGAGCAGAAAGAGTAGTAACAAGTGCATAACTCCATTTAATTTGTCACCAGGAGCAGTAACTGTATTGAGCCAACAGTAACGTGTGCTTTCTTTTTCTTTACAGATGTGCTCTTTATGCCATTGTCCTGGAGCAACCATTGGCTGTGATGTGAAAACATGTCACAAGACCTATCACTACTACTGTGCTTTGCATGATAAAGCTCAGATAAGAGAGAAACCCTCACAAGGCATTTACATGTAACTATTATCTATTTGCTATGTTTATTTTTCTATTTATATTTCACATTCTTTGTTAAAAGACAAAAAAAACCCCAAAACCCAACCAACAAAGCAAAACAAAAAAACCACTTTGGAATCTAAAAGCAGAACTGTTGCAAAAAAATTCTGATGATGAATGTGGCATTCAAAATAGTGATGTGCTAGAAAAGTGTATTTTTCACTGCAAGATTTGTGTGTCAGTGAGTCTTACAAGTGGGAAAAGAATGTACTGGCATTTAAATTTAAAAGATGAGTAAATAATCTGTGAATCTGACTTGACAGTTTTCAACTACTTTGTTTATAGGATTTTATGTCGAAAACACAAGAAAACTACGCATAACTCTGAAGGTAAAATTATTCAATATAAATTTTTCCCATTGTAGAAAGATACTTGGTTAAATTTAATTTTTCTGGGTGATATAAATGTTTTCAGTAAAAATAAGAGCTACATTTTTGTTGTTGTTGTTCGGAAACAATGAGTTTGGAAGCCCAGCTGATTTCTGTATTTTCTCTGAAGATTATTTGTTGAGGTGGAGAAAAACCTAAATCATCAATTTTCGGATGCTTGAAAGATTTTATGTTCTGTCAAAACAAAATTTGGGTAGAAGTAATGCATTCCCTTCTGGGAAGAATCTGGCTTATATTTGTAGTTAAATATTCATTATATTAACATCTAAAATATTTTGTCAGGTAACAGCAGTTCCTAAAGTTTCACTATTTTTGTGGGTTTTTTAACTACTGAATAGAGTTTAACTCTTCAAATAGGAAGGACCTAATAGTAAATGAAAAAGCCTTTCTGAGTCATTTTGATAAAGCCTTCGTAACAGCTCTGAATCTTTGCAGAGGAGAGCAGTGAAATCCGTGAGGGGTGATATGCCACAACTGTACATAAATCGTAGTTAAAATTCCAAACTAGTTGTGCTATTGTGCATTTATGCAGATGTTTTTTCTTCTGTTTTTTTTTTCTACTGTGTCTGAATTTGGGTAAGCAAACTGCTCTTAGTTTATTTTTTGCATTACTTTCAACTGAAATGTCATCACATTTAACTAATGAGGAATACATGACTCTTTGGTGAAGATATTTCCTAAATTACTTCTGTCTCTCTCTGCCAAATATATTTTTAAAGTAATATGCTACCTTTTATGCTACGGGTAGTAGATATATTAATGGTAAGGTTTGGATGTTACTTCAGTGTTCAGAAAGATTTTGAAGGCAGTAGCAAATCCTAAATGAAAACTGTTGGGGTTTTGTTGTTTTAAAAAACTATTTAAATAATTATTGTCACGTGCTTCATAGAAAACACTGATTTTGCTGTTGTGAGGTTTAAACAAAGAAAGAGGTATACATGTTCTAGAAAAGAGAGGGGGCAGCATTATCTTGTAGTCTGGTACTTTGTTTCTTTGTTTTAGCATTTGTTTTGCTTCTTAGCAGAAGCAGAGTATGAAAGACATTTGAGTTCAGACAAAGATGAATCTCTTTAACTGATATTTAACTGATATTTAATTTCTTTAACTGATATTTAAGCATAATCATTGTACTTATTCCCAAGTGTCTGGGTGTTTGACATCTGTTGGAAAATACCTCCAGTTCTTCACAGAGCCCAGTGCCAATGGATGACTTGCTCTGCTTGGAATTCCTTGCAGGATCTGAACTTGTGCTTTTCTTCTAAAAAAGAGTTTTGAGAAACCATTATCTCCCCTTCTGTGATGTCATTCTCTAATGGCAGATGCTCTAAAATGTTATATGGGTATATTTGTCTGAGAAGACATGGGAAAAATTGCTAGAGGCATAGTGGCTTTTTTTCTTACGTGATGACGATGGCAGCAGTTTATTAAAACATTAAGCTAGACTCATCCAAAGAGACTTGACTGAGGGTAGGAGAAGAAGGAATGGACAACAGAATTCAGAAAAATTGAGGCAAAAGAATCCAAAAGTATCTTTCTTAGTATTTACTTTTGCAGAACTTTGTTTAAAATATTGAGTTCTGTTATGCTTTATGCTACTAGAAATATGTGTCGCCATACTTCACTACTTTGTTTTCTGGGTTTTGTTTAATATTTGACTGAAATTTTACACAGTTCCACAGTTCTCTTTTCCAAAGAATATGTTCTCTTTTTAGTCTGTACAGTTTAGGGAACTATATCCACAGAGTATTACTACTTGGAATTATGGATTTGATAATGCCAAAAGCTGGGGCTCTTTTGTGATTGATGTTTAAATCAAAGGAAGTAAAAATGCATATTGCATCCCTCTAATGGAAACGACTTAGTGTTGTGTAGCAATTGTATTTTGCTACATAGAAAACCAATCACCTTTAGAAAACAGAATTATACAGGGTGGGTTTTGGTAAGATGAGACATGAGAAGGTTTGTTTCTTAATATTTAAAGGCTGAAGTTTGCTCAGTGAAATGGTATCTAGATGATGTTGGATGGTGAGATTAAGCTTTATACATGTATCTTGTGGGTTTATTTCTTGAGGAAAATGTGAGATCAAAGAAGAATTTCGGTGTGGAAGAATGGTGGTGGTGGTGTGTGAAACCAGAAAAGATTCTCAGAGAAGAGTGAACAGACTAGCTAGGGATATTAGATGCTAACATTGTGGCCATTTTTAAATTATCCACCCACACCCCCCCATCTTGTTTTTGTTTCTTGGATCTGTGAATCCTGGCTCTCCGTAGTGTTTTCATAACAGAATAGTTACAGCTCATCTGTGGTTATGTCACTCAGTGTAGGTGTACAGAGGCACATTAATTGGAAACATTGCTGCTGCTCTGGTATGCTGGTGGTTTTTTTCTTGGTCTGTGTAGAACATCTGGAGTTTTCTTCTTTGTTCTCTGTACCCAAATTTAATTGTTGCAGTCAAAATATTTTTTACTATGTGACTTAAATTAGCAGATGTCGGAGGAGTTTTTAGGAGTGTTTGGTGGAGTCCAGAACAGGTTTTTTTCTGTAGGTAGTGCTACTGCATAATGGATTTATTTTTTTTTCCTTCCCTTCCCTGGAAAGCAGATGCTTTTGGGGGCATACACATTCAAGTCTGAGATCTGGCTAACGTACCTTTTGTTAGAAGTTCTGCTTTAAAAAGTATATCCATTAACCATTTAATAACCGTTAAAGAAAATTTCTTGAGCCTGCATGGAAATGTGGTTGAAGGACCTATGCTGGATTCAAGTTACCCAATTAAAGCCTAATAAAAGAACCTCTTAGATGTTACTTATTGCTGTCATGAAGTTCAAGTGGTGCAAAAATTCGTCAGACTAAGTATCTCTCTACTCATAAGACAAAATTAATGAGCCATGTGAGTTCATTTTCCTTTAACTGACAGGAGCTGTTGAACTACTTTCTCTTTTCTTTGAATACAAAAATATGAAAAATGGCAGAAAATTCTTCTGCTCTTAAATCCATGATCTGTTTCAGCAGATTGCTGGGTTTGTTTAATTGATCTGCATGGCCTGGCCTTCAGGTGACATAGAGTAGGAAAATTGTGTTTGTCCTATGTTCCCTTTGTGTATATATGTTTCAGACAGATTCTGCTGTGATGTGTTCCCACTAACTGGAAGAAGGAAAGTGAAAGTGATGTACTCACACTTTCTACTAGGCTGTGGCCGTGAGGTCAACAGGTTTGAAGACGCCTGCTCCGAGGAGCAGACCAAGTTACTGAAAGCTTCATGTCTAGATTTTTGTCTTGCTAGTTACAAATCTAACCAAGTAACCTGACCTGAACTTGAGGTAATGGTTTAATTCATAATTTAGGCAAGCTGTCTTGAGTTTCAGTACCTCATAGGTTACAGGAATTGCTGCCAGTGCTTTCAAACTATCACAGCTAACTAATAGTTGAATTACTGGTCAGTTTGATACAATTTCATTTATTCTTTTTGAAGAATAGAGTATTGTTGAACTAAGGTTTTGGAACCTTTTGCTGGAATTTATTCTAAAGTACTGGAAATAATTGTTGAAAAATGTCTGCGCTGGTATCGTTCAGTTCCCTGCAGCTGGGGCTGCCCTGGCCCCTGTGTTGGATTTCAAACAAATTCAGCTCATCGGGAATAGTTTAGTGTAAACTGAGATAAAAATGTAATTTCATTCTTCTGTTACATAGCAGTAAAACAAAGAATGATGAAGACAGCCTTGTGACTGTTTGTTGTTAATGTTTACAACGGATGCTCGGGAACTGTGGGGTCAGAAAAGAAAGTGTCGCTAATTCTTATTGTAGCTGTACTCAAAGCCTCAGGAAATGATGTTTCCACAGTGGAAATAAGGCCATTCCTTGTCTTAGCAGCCTTTTCATGTTATTCTAAAGATCAAACATGAAGTCTGTGCTTCTCTTACTGCTCAGTAAGTTGAGTCAGGATTAATATTTCTCTCTGAGACCTACTTAGAGATGCTGCAGTCTCTATCAAACCAACTGCTTTTTCAAAGCACCGTGTAAGCCAGAGGCTGGCAGGAAAACATCTGAAACTTTTTGGCATTGCAGTGAGGTAACATCCTGATTCATCTGGGGACTCTTTAGTCGGCCTGTGTTCGGAGGTGCGCTTCCTGTAAGGCAGCTGACAGCGTCGGCCGGCCTAACGCAGTTGCCCTCACCTTGCACTGCAGTGGCAGCTCTCTTCTTGCCAGTGGGTGCTGACAAATTCTTCCCAGGCTTTGCTAGCTCAGCCTTCTTCTCGGCTTTTGAAGAACGCTGCTCTGAACGTGGCAGCAAATACACAGGTAGTGTTGCCACAGAACCTGTCGCGCAGGCGGCGGCAGCAGCAGGGAACGGGGCTGCAGAGGCATCACAGTGGTGGTTTCACAGCCAATGGAAAAGGAAAAACAATGTAAGATGTGGTCAAGAGTTTGTCCTGTCTGAGGAGTTGTTGTGTGGTGTTTACATTCTCATTCTCCTTCCTATCTAGGCAAGAGGTTACACACAGAGAAATTTGGTCAGCTAACTCAAAAGCTTTAGGGTCCCAGTTGCCATAAGCTTTCCAACTGTGCAGATAAGCTGAGTCTCTTGTCTGTCTTCAGACTTTGCCAATGATTGTTTGAAAAAGCATTTAGATTGTAGGGCCATTAAGGACTGTTTTATTCATTTTCTGTGTTAGAATCTCTATTTCTACCTTCTTTGTACTTAATTAAAAATAATCTCAAGTACTTCATAACATAGATACTATTCAGTCAAAAATATCTTTTGGACAAGTCATTAGTTCCTTGAGGTGCCTGATACTTTCAAAAACATATTAATGATGGGACGTAAGGGGTAATTTATTTTTTTTCCTCTCCACTCTTACTTTCTTCAGTTAAGTTTCACATAATTTAAAAAAAAAAAAAAAAAAGCTAAAAATTGCATTCATCACTTGGTTAATTTTACATCATTTGCTGATAAAAGCTACTATTATTTAACGATTTATTTACCTGATTTTGTATTTTTTGCAAGGGTTTTCATGCAAATCTCTGATTCTTATTAAGGCTTACAGATGCATTCACAGTTTTATTATTGACTGCTGGGCCAAAAAGGCTTTCTGTTGGTTTTTTTTGTTGTTGTTTTGTTTGCTTCTTTTGTTTATTTTTGGTTTTGGTTTTTTGTTTGCTTGGTTTCGTTTGTTTTTGTTTATTTGTTGGGGGTTGTTGTTGCTGTGGTTTGCTTTGTTTATTTTTTTAATTAAAAATAAAATATGTTGCCACTTATGGTTTATTGAGTTTCAGACGTATTTTAAGGGCACCTTCCTTTAACATGCTAAAGTACTTTTTTCTTCTCTGTTATATTCCATTTCTTTTCTAAAATTCCAGTAACGTTGATTTTATTCTTTGTAATTTTTAGTTTCTCTTTTATCCCAACTGCACTGGAGAACTTTAAATACATCTGTGTGATTTCAGATTTACATAACAGCATGTCTAAGCCACTGCCACATTCTACGTTTTGGCTTCTTTTTATGTGCAGCCCTACTCACACATGTGTGTTGTCAGTCAGTTTTGTTTATTATCTTCCACATACAGGCTTAGCCCCCTTTGCTTCTGGCTCGCTTGGTCTATTGTTGAAGGTAATGTAGGAGGTGGGTACAGAGAGCAGCACTGACCTTTATTGTACACATTCTCTTTTTAGTTTTTCTTTCACGACCTTTAAATCACTTCATTCTTCTATTACTTTGCTTTAACCTAGCTTTTGGAAAAGGGTGATTCCGTGTGTATTTCAAGCTGATACAATATAGAACAGATCAGTGATATCTCAGGCTCTTCTCTGCCAAGCCTTATTTTAAACAGCAAAGCATCTTGATCCTTTTTTCTTCTAGTCATGATCAAAGGAGAATTTTTAGATTTCTCTCTGAAGCCAAGTCTCCCTGTTAACAGTTTATGTAATACAGCATTTTGCTAGTCTTCTTTTTGTGGTACTTTGTACTGCTCCTGGATTTCTAAAGTGCAAATGTGGGGCTATTGCCGCTCATCTTTTCCCTAATCTGAATTTACAGCTTCGCGTTCTTAGGTGCTTTTTAAAATAGAGAATGGTTCCTCTTGATTTCTCCCCCCACCCCTCCTTCTCAGCCCGTGTTGCGTATTAAGCGTGGCTTTTCGGATGTAGCATTTAGAGACTTGGGAAGGCAGCTTGTAAGACACCTCCTTTCAAGGCTTTCGATAAAGTTATGCTGAGAATATTGTGATGACTTTAAAAATCAATGCGGTAACGGGGTACGGGATGGGGGGCAGTTGAAGAATATCTAGGGAATTTCAGGGGATTCAGAGTATGGGTGATACCCATGATAAAACATCATCCGGTCAGGGAGCAGTTGAACAACTTTTTGTGTTTTCCTTAGTTCAAGCTGACATGAGAAGTTGGAAACACCCAACCATCAGATGCCAGGGAAACAGGGTAAGCTGGCAGTGGGCTTGAGGGGAGGGATAGGGCACAAACCAAACTGTACATGAAACAGTGAAGACCCTCCAAGGCAGGTGTATTTTAAAGATGATTACAGTCTCTTTCTTCCTGCACTGTTACACTAGTTCATAGTGCTGTTAAAACTGAGAGAAACTTTACTGGTTTAAAGTATTGGTCTTTCAGATCCATGTGGTAGAGCAGATCCTCGCATCTTGGTAGTGTTAATCTGTAGGTTCATGTCACCTGTGGTAGGAAACCTCAATCTGCAAGGAATTTTATTGTAATGAAGGGGTCAGGTAGCATCTAGATTTCAGTGAACTCTGAACTGTTTTGGAAGTACTAGTTTAGAGCACAGAAAAGGGGTTTGAGGAAAGCTGTGCAATCTTGATTTTCTTTTTTTTTTTTTCTTTTATCTTACACTGAAACCATCTTTTAAAATTACAGCATTGTTCCGTTTGAAATCTGAAATATTCTAATAATTGTCAGCTTAAAAACTTTCTCTGTAAGGAGGCTGTGACATTTCTCGTAAACGGTTGGTTTTCAGAATGTGTGCTTGGTTTTTAGCAAGTATGATTCACTTCCAGTTTTGAAAGTGTGACTGTAGAGAATTCAGCATATGCTTTAATGGTGTCTAGAAAATAGGGGTGGACTGAGAGGTGGAAAGCATCACGGTTGACAGAATTGAGAAGGAGCTTTGGAAAAAACAAGGGGTGTCGGTGAATGGACTACACTTTGCTTCCTCAAATACAGTAGAAATATGAGTTTGGAAGGAATATTTTTAACTTAGTGATGTTATTTAAGGAGTCATGAATTCAATAGTCAGATTTTTCAGACTTTTTTCTAGAATAACCATCTGTGATTTCTGTAAACATAAAAGTAGAGACAGAGATTGACAAATTGCTTTTAATACCTTTGTGGAGAGCTCACATAACGAGGGATAAGATTAAAGAGAATTCTTTTCCTTGAAAAAGGAAGGTTGGAGTAAAATTTGTTATATGCTGTCTGAGAGGCACGATGCCTGAATTGCATAATCTTGCTTGGGGAATTTAACAAGTAGTGATAAATGAAAAATAATGTTGGTAAATTCTGAGAAGAGAATGTAATATATATTTTTTCATTAGATCATCCATGTCATCATGAGGGGGTTTGTTTGTGGTTTGTTGTTTTTTGTTTGTTTGATTTTTTTTTTTTTTAATTGTTGTTGTTGGGTTTTTTCCAGAGTAAAATAAGTGGTCCTTTTGTCATCTAATTAGAAAAGAGTATTTTGTATATATTCAAACATAGGAATGTTGTGGTCGATAGGTGGATGTATTTTAGCAATAGCTTGGGATGTATCTGTATGTAGCTGAATCTGTCAGTTTAAGCCAAAATAATTTGCAGGTTTTCATTTGTTTGTTTTCAGTTTTTTGCCCCTTTCTAACCATACAACAGAGGAAAGCTTTGGGGGATTTACCTTTCAGTATAACCAGTTGTGATGCATTTGGATTAGTTTTCTGTCCTTCATTAATAAACCTGCAAGAGGTGGCAGCTTTCTCAGGTGGCAGCAGCAGACTGGTTAGACTAAGCTTAATGGGATACACTTGTATGCAAGGCCTGAGCCAGTAGGTCAGTTCTCTTCCACTCCGAGTTGATGGCTGTGGAACAGGTTCCAGTCTTTGACTTCAAACTTTTGTACAGCTGGGTCACTGTTAGTTAGAAATGTGAATTGATTTTTATGTGATAACAGGTAAGACAGACAAGTTCTGGCAAAGAAAGATGTCCTGTCTGGATGCTGAGACCGTGATGGAATGGTGATAAGTGCAATGCTTGAATAATAATAATAATACCATAATATTTAAGTGGCCCAGTAATGTCTAAAGTAGATGTTCCAATTATTCTGATGAGGATTTCCTTCTGTTTGGGGGCTTATACTGACGTTTGTGGTTTGGATGTTGAGAGGCAAGTTCCTCAGCAGTGTGTGTGCATGTTTCTTTAAGCAAGTCTGCTGAAATATCTGCAGTTTGAGCAGGGGTGGGTGTTGCATATTAAAAGAAAACAGATGCTTCTGAGAGCAGCTGATGATCAGAAAAGTTGTCAGTGACTAAATAGAGCTGGTTATTCAATATCAGATATAATTTCACTAGGTCATACTGGAAGCAACCTTAAGTTTGCAGAATTGATCTGTATTAACTGCAGAGCTTTGAGTAATCCAAAGGACAGTGCTGGAATACTGGACCCCAGTTCTGTGTAGCATTCAGCTGTGGAGCTGGCATTTCCAAGGGAACTTATCAGACTGCTTTGGTATGTCTGTGTTAAAAATATATGTTCTTATATTCTTAATGGTCTATAAATACTTTATTTGGGATCTTGTCAGTGTGGATGGATGATTTTCTGTAAACTGGTGGATACTTTTAGCTGTAAATGTCAAAATGTACTGTAGCTGAAGTGAAATTTTATATTTGCTTCATGGAGGCAAAATACATTTCAGTTTTAAATTTTTTATGTTTTTATGATTTCAATGTTAGAGCCAAAATGGGTGATTTTTTTTTTCTTAAATCAAAAGGCAGCATAGAAGCACTGGCATAATATCAAGGGCAATTTGTGTTGGAGTTGTGCATCTTTTAAAAAAAAATATTTAAAATTATTTCACAGTTGAAAACATTTTCTGGTTTCAGTGTAGTTTAAATGAGTCGTATTTGCAGTGGAGGTGAATATATGTATCTGATGACACATCTTGGGTCTGCAAGTAGAAGCTGTAAGGAATGCTAAACCTTCTTCATCTGTTCTAAAAATGCAAAGCTGTGTGATATACATAAAGAAGTAAATAATATTTTCAGGATCTGCAATTGCATGTTTGTAATAAATGGGGAAAACAAGTTGCTATTTTTATTTCTGACCAAAACACAGAAAATGTGGGTTATTTTTTTATTGTCTGGTTTTTGTTTTGTTTTGGTTATTTGTTTTATTTTGCTTTTTTTTTTTTTTTTTTTTTTTTTGAGAATGGTGTTTCATGGTGTTTTCTAACTTCTAAAGCAGATTTAGAAGAAAGTATCAATGAACACGAGTTGGAGCCTTCACCTCCCAAAGGAAAAAGGAGGGGTCGTAAGGGAAAACCAAGAAAAACAAATTTAAAAGGGCAATCAGAAGACACTAGATCTACGTCCTCACATGGCACAGATGAAATAGAAAGCAGTTCCTATGTAAGCAGTAAATATGCTAAACTTCTTAGAAGACAGAATTGTATATTTCTTCTCTGCAAATATAATTTTTATTAAAATTTGCATTTGTCTGAGCCTCCAGCTGGTGGCCACAGGCTTTTAAAATGACAACCTTATTTGTAACCCAGCAGTATATTTTAGTAAAATGTTTTTCTTTCAGAGAGACAGGTCTCCCCACAGAAGCAGCCCCAGTGATACAAAACCTAAATGTGGATTCTGTCATGCAGGTGAAGAAGAAAATGAAGCTAGAGGAAAGCTTCATATATTTAATGCCAAAAAGGCTGCAGCACACTATAAGTGCATGGTGAGTAACAGTATTGTTGTTAATCAGTCTATTATGTGAATTCTGTCTGAATTGCTGTTTTAAATTTTCATACAGCACCCTCACATGTAATTATGCACGAGTATTGTCTGTGTGCTGATGATCTCTTTAAGCACTGAAGTGTTGCAAAGTGAGCAATTCATTTATTTTCACTGCGGGCAACATGGATAAAAGTTGGCTGTGTTGTAGGAGATGGAATTAGCTCAGGGAGACTCTTTAGCTTGTTAAAAATTCTCCCTTAGCATCTAAATGCATACACAATATAAAAAGGAAAACAGAAAACAGTTTTAACTAAAAGAATCCACTCCAACAATAAAATAAATTTACTCCACAGGCATTGAGATAAAATCTGGGAAGAATCCGTGAACCTCATTAATTTTCTGAGCAGGGGATTCAGGCTGTGTGACTGAAGTAGAGCAGGACATAGAAGTTCTACAAAACCTGTGCCTTTCAGTGATCACATTTATAGAACTACCAGTCTGAAAAGTATCTGCTAGTTTCAATGAATATGAGCAGATAGTGCTATCTTTCCTATAACTCGTTCTACAAACAAGGTAGGGCTTTGAGTAGCAAACCTCAGTGGTTCCTGTTGTACCTCAAACTGAATAAATAGTCCAGGCATTCTGTATTAATTAAGCATCTTCCTAAACCTAGCCTCACTAAACAGGTCTGGTGTGTGCCAGCAGCCTTGAAGCCTAGAGTATTCTTCACTACTTTGTGTACCTGAGCTTCATTTTTAAGACAGTTGAAACTGCATATACCAGGGTGAGGATAGTAGGGTTGGTACTTACCTGCTCTCTTGTCATCCCTCAGGGCTTCTCAGGCACGCTGCCATCAGCTGTGCCAGGAAGCTGAATTAGAAATATGTCACAGGGAAGGAAATGGAATGTTCCTAAAAAGTTCAGTGGTGTAATTGTTCATAGTGCCCATTTATTATTTTGTTTCCATCATGTCGTTATTTCTTGTCTGCTCCTTTGGCTTTTAAAATACATTTCTTCAAGGCAACAACTGTAATTAAAGCAGTCAGGTGGGTATCAGAAGGAATATGCATCCTACTGATTAATCTGGATGGGGTTTTTTCTTAGTTTGTTAGTAGAGCACATGCTGTCTGAGATCACAGAAGAGGATGTTCAATACTCAGTTATTCCTGCACATGAAAAAAAAATAAATTCTAATCATGTTCATGACTGAAATTGTTTTGACTTGCTTGTTTTACAGTTGTTTTCTTCTGGCACTGTCCAGTTAACAACAACTTCAAGGGCAGAGTTTGGTGATTTTGATATCAAAACTGTACTTCAGGAAATCAAGAGAGGAAAAAGAATGGTATGTATCTGCAGAATGGGTTAATGTGTAACTGCTTGCGCTAAGGTGTATATAGCTCTGCCTCCTTTCTTTTGTGAAACAATCTTTTCCATCTGTTTCTAAATAAAATTTAAATGTCTTGTTATTTTTGGTAGAGGGGGGAACCACCTTAAAAATTAGTGGTGGTGGGGCACATTTAGGCTTCTTTACGACAGTGTACGTAGTAAATCAGTATTAGCCTTCCTGTAGCTGTAAGAGTAACAGCTTTGGATCTTGTGTTACTAAAAGCACGCTGTGTAAAACTACAAGTAAACATAGTGGATATAATCTTGCAGTGATGTTTCCAACTGTTTTGATGTTTTAATATGAAAATGTATTAAGGCCTCAGACAGAGATGGGGATGTTGGTAAAATGTCCCACTAAAAACATCCTGAATTACAATGTGCTAAGACGTGGGAGGGGTGTGGGGGGGATGGAGCGACGCACGTAGACAACTCCGAACAATATTTTTCCTTGAAAAAAAAAATCATTTAAGATTCTTCATATGTTAGCATACTAACTTCAGTGGTAGTAAAATGGTCTTGGAAATGCAGTAATAAGTGCAATCACATAGCCATTTTCACCGCAACGGACAGGTAAATTCTGGTGCTCATATTTTAATAGGTTAGTATTATATAGTTTCTGGTTTACAATATCTTTGATTAACTTTTCATTGGAAGGATGATCTGCCAGAGAAATGACTGTGCCAAAATGGTAGCCATAAATATCAGGAACACTAAACTGAAGTCTAAGAGACCGAAAGGCTGAACAGTGCCATTCTCTTCTTTTCCCTGCACAGAAATGCACACTTTGCAGCCAGCCTGGTGCTACAATTGGGTGTGAAATTAAAGCCTGCATAAAAACATACCATTACCACTGTGGAGTAGAAGACAAAGCTAAATACATTGAGAATATGTCACGAGGAATTTATAAGTAAGGATCTATGTAATTCTTGAATCTATAATGAAAGCGAAGATCTTTCATGGCACTTTTTTCTGACTAACTTGACTAGTCAAGTATGTTACTAAAAAAAGGGAATGTTATTTCATTTTAAATGGTATTTTTAAGTAATTGTTGACTTTGCAAAACATTTCAGTCGCTCTGCTAACTTAAAATCTCTGTAGTAAGTGGTGTTGTAATATTTGAAATGAGAAAACAAATTGACATATTTTCCTCCTCGATTAATCTCTAATTTACATTGATAATTTTTGTCACGATTTCTCCATATTCCTGTGTTTTGTAGCTTATTTTCCTGTTGTGTGGCCCCCATAACTTTCAGTACTGGCCGAAGCACTGGCGTTTGCCAGTGGCTGGGCTGCAGTGGGGTTGCCAGTGTGGCTGTGCCCACGAGAGGGCATTGTCTGAGCAGAGTAGCGGCAGCTCTTCCAAACCACAACCCATCGCAGTTTTCTTGGCTACTCTTCGACCTTGTTTTCTTTCTCAGTTTAACTGATGCTTGTCTGAAAACCATAAACGAGTTAAGAGTTAGCAGTTGACTTGTAGCACACCTCAGGACTAATTGAGGGGAAAGGCTGGATTTGAGAGATATTTTCCGTACAAGTTCTCACTGTTTCTCTCATTGTGCTAGACTCTATTGTAAAAACCATAGCGGAAATGATGAAAGAGATGAAGAGGATGAAGAAAGAGAAAGTAAAAGCCGTGGCAAATCAGGCACTGACCATAATGACATTCCTCAGCAGCAGCTCAATGGAAACTAGGTATGGAAGTTACTCCTGACAGATCTGTTACCGAGACTGAAACGCAATATACATTTAATGTAGTTTATTGCAGTGAAGTATTTAAATCTAGTGGATGCAAATAAGTACTTTTTATTGGCATACTGTAGAAAAATGGGGAGGATTTGTTGTTGTTTTTTTTAAATCCAGCTGACTTTGTAATGGTATAAGAAGGGAGGCCCTCATTTCTATCGCTAAATATAGATGTAATGTCAGAGCTGCTGAATGCTTTTCTGTATGATTTTAAATTTACTATTGTTTTCATCGTTTTTTAAACAGGTTCAAGGGACAGAGTTATAGAACTGGGAATGGCTAAGACATCATAACTACTAATTCTTTTAAATTGTTTTCTAAAATCAGAAAAGGGTTAGTAACTTTTTACTACCCAGCTCTGTTAGAAATTTCATTGAACTGCCTGAAACGTTCATGTGTGTGAGCCTTCAGTAAGTGGCAGAGTTTTACATGTCAATATTATGTAGTTTGTAGTCTGCAGTGTCTGGAAAAAAAAATGAAACACTATATAAATGATATGTAATATGTACAGTGTCAAAAGTTAAGGCAGACATTGAAATGAAGTAAGATCTATATTTCTGGACTGAATAAAAACCTTAAGATTTGGAATGTGTAAGTTGTTTAGTCGATTCATGCAACGAGGGAAGGTCTTAGCTAGTTTAATTAACAACGTGGACAAGTTCATGGTGGCAACAAGCTGGTACTTTGTGAATTTTGCATTTTCTTCATACACAAGTTACGGAGGCTTATACATGGGAAAGCTGCTCTCTGTTTTTGCTTGCAAAGCACACAGTAGAAAAGGACTCAGTGTACACCGAAGCACGCTTGAACATTTCAGGTTGTTCCTGTTGTGATTGCTCATTCTGCCCAGCATTGTTTGCGGGAGATTTACTTGAGCAGCTGTTGGTTCTGAGCTGTGAGCTTTAGAACTCATGCCAAAGGGCTGTAGTTCATTCTTTCCCCAACGACCCACCTCTCTCTGTGTCCCTGATTTGCAGAGAATACTTCACCAAGTGTGATTAAAACCTTACTATCCAAATGTTAGGACTCTGCAGCCCTATCTCTTGCTTCAGAGAGTTACAACTCAACTCATTATGGAATTTAGCCACCGTATCTGACGTCCATACCTCAAGTGTTCTGTGTTGTGTGGAACACTTCATGTTTTGTCCAGAATATGCATAAAGGTCCCATATTCTGTAAGAAGAATGAGGAAACAACCTTTTTTTCTAGATTGGTATTTATTTTTTAACCTTATGACCACTATATGAGAAACTTTGCTTATCATCCTTATTGTTTTAGTGATTATTTTTAATCTTTCTGTCAAGTCAACAATCATGTCATGGAATTCTACTTGCTAGAGTTGGATGTTCCTTTAGGGAACAATCAGATGTAGGCTATACCAAACCTAACAACAGATCAGTCGTCTGACTGCTTTCAAAACACCTTGGCATTTCTGATGGCTACTAGCTTCTTCAGTTGGCCTGTTAAAGCACATTCTCAGACGTACTTAAATAAAACCAAAAAGCTGAATCTAGTCCACATGTTTGTCTGTTGCTATTGCATCACCTTATTGTTTGTTTAGGGTTTTGACTTGTTTCACTCTGAACTCCCAACAAAACTTCTGGATTTGAAGGAAGGAAACAAGCAAAATACACTGATTTGACTATAAACTGCTACAGTTCTTCTGTGATTGGTATTGCAAAACCAGTTCATTTGTAAGATGAGTTTCTGTAGCATTTTTTTACTTGTATTTTTAAAAGATTTAACGTGTTTCATTTGTCTTCTTATGCATTCCCTTAATGTCTTGAGGGACTCAATTACTGTATATTGGAGTTTCTAACATTTTACCTGTTAGAATTCAATCGATTCTGTTTGCTTTCCTGGAGAATAATGCCATTTTGGAAAGAACTATTGCTGTGTACAGAAAATACTCAGTTACTGCTCTAAACATGATGCCATTGACCATTTTTATTTTGTATTTGTAACATTCAAAATTAAAAGCGTGACTTGAATTGCGGTGACAGATCGATTATTGGAATTGTCTATCAAGGTGTTCTGTTTCTCCCAGAATATCAACATTTTTCAGCCACTCGGAACAGTTCTAGAGTGCAAGATAACATCCTTCAATGTTTATATTACTTCTAGATTTGTGCCTCAGACATGGCCCTCCCATGGAAAAAAGGCACTTTGTTTGCAGCTACTGTATTTTAACTAAGGTTGCATGGGGTAGATCTGCCAGCATACTGACTGTACTTGAGACCAAGCTCTAATTCATATTGTGTCAGTTGCTTAGTATAATATTTAGTCCAATAATTCCTCTGTTATGATATAAATTACCCCATTCCATGCCTCGAAGAACCAGAACAGCACTTTACCTTTGGGTAGCAGAAAAGTGGCTGGTTTACCTGTTACCTCTTCGTGCTGAGATGGCCTGACTAAACTGTCATTAATTCAGAATTCATGGAAAGAAAGTCAAAAGCAAAAGTCTTTTCTTACGAGCCTCAAATTTTCATAACTGACTTCAACTCATGTATGCTGGGTAAAAGTGCCTTACAATGTAAAAATTGTATTTATATGTTCCCAAGTAGCATCACCTGCTGGGGAGTAATTCTGTCGTGGTGTTAATATTTAGAAGAAATGTACCTCAGCAGTGTATTTACTGTACATCTCTTATGTCCTTAATTGTAGTTTTAAAAAGCATGACAATGTATGATAGTGTACAACATTTACATCATTTTTTAAAGACAAAATACTGCCATTACTGTCTTTTTATGTGTATTTTAGCTTTGAATTTCAGACAGTCTGATTTTTTTTTTAATTATTATTTTTATTTTTAAATTGGGTAAAGCAATGTAATCTTTGCAAGCATATATTGAAGATTATTCTGGAGCATCTACTGCCTTCCCAGAAATGTTAGAAGTAATGAAAGTGCTCTATAGGTGAAATAGGTATGTTCAAATTAGCTAGTTAAATTAATGCAGTCTATTTGTTACTGAGATTTTTTTTTTATATAGGCACCTTCTGCTTTCATCTCACAATCAGAGAACTCACGAGTTTAACAAAACTTGTCTTATGAAACTGGTTTTACGTTGGGTTTTTTTGGGTTTTTGGGGGGCCTTAGGGCACTTCTTTTTCTCACAAGGGTGGTATGTGCTGTTTAAGATGCCTGGAACCCTTCAAGAAGGGAGGTTCCTCCCCACCTCGCTGTATCTCTATTTTAACAGATCTCCCCAACTCACTGTATCTCTATATTAACAGATCTGCGATTGTGCTATACCAAGAAAGGACTGTACCAAGGAAGGACAGGCATCAGAAGGATATTGTTCAAATAACTTGAGGATACAGCTGGTGTAATACCAGAGTCTCAAGGCGTGGTCAAACCCTATAGCAGTAAGCTGTGCTATCACTCCATTTTAAGGAAGGGTGGAAGGCCGGTTCGATATCAGTATCAGTGCAGCTAGCTAGGATGAAATAGCTTAGGTGAGCAAAAGATCTACTCATTCAGCAGGTGTTGATCCACAGGAGGCTCTGTGATGAGGCTCTAGTAGGAGTTACACCTACACTCCACCAAGTCTGATTGGTAGGTACAAAGAGCAGTCCTGATGTAGAATGGTATGATTATACTAAATCTGGCCCTAAAACGTAATGTAAAGGAAGAGCGCTTGCTTCTTACTGCTGCCTGGAGGAAAAATAACTTCATGCTCAACCAGAGTGAAAGATGAAGAGGTGATAACTTATCTGGCAGGTGATAATCAGTGCATTCCAAAAATATTAATATGCTGAATTGGATTGACAAGAAAATTAATCCTCATTAGATGAAATTAATCTTAAAAGAACTGAAAGCACATTATAGCAAATAGCAGCTCTTCTTCCATGTCACCAGAAGCAGATTCCACTGTATTAGTGATGGAGGTTAAAAACCAGAACCAGCTCTTGACTTATATACTTGTTGAAGCAGTTTCTATATATGCATATGTATGCACATTCATTAATCAGCAGTGACATCTCAACCCTTAAAGAATCCTGGAGAACTGTTGCTTGTCAAAAAGCACTCAGGTTAGGCTAACATTTGCAGCTTTTGCTCTAGCATACATTTACATTAGGTGTAAAGACAAGGAATGTATGAAAGAGGGTAAATGCATTCCTATCTACAATGTTATGTATATTTTGTTCCTGTTATATTGGCTTTACTTCCAAAGTTGTAGTTTGCAGTATTAGTTTCTTTTTATTGGTATCCTTGCATATATATATTCAATAAATGAGTTATCAATTTCATATTTGCATATCTGTCCTTTTTCTGAAAGTATAACTTATTAAACTGTCATTTTAATTCATAAATGCAGTATTTTGTGTTGAGGTTGCAGGCCCATGAAAATTTTACCAGGAGAGCAGTGAGAAAGCCTACTTATGGTCTGCCACTTACTCAGTGGTAACTCTGCACACGTGTGTACTCTTCTGCACTTTGTGCCATGGGTAAGCTGCTGTGCATTTACCACTTGTTAATGACGTGAACTGATTGACTCGCTGCAGGTTCCTGTTCTCACCTTTCAAGAAGTCTTTATTTCTCTTTCAAGAGTGAACTCATTTAGACTGAAGATACCAATGGAAGGCAGAATGTTGTATAGTTACACTGTAGAAGCGCATCTACATCCAGGATGCACTTTAGAACCGTATAAATGTGGTGTAAGAGGTTAACAAAACAAACAGATCACTTGGGCAATGCTGGATTCATCTAAATACCTAACTTCCTAGAGTGGGACAGCAGGACCTTTCAGTGTCTTTAAAATGTGATGGGAAAACTCCATAGGAGGAAGGGGACTATTGGCCTATTGGTGAAGATTTTATTTTTGAAAAACAACTAAATGATCTTATGTCATCACCTTAAACAAGGAGTCATTTTGATGAGCGTAATAGGTATTTACTGTGACCTGAGAAAAATCATATCCCCAGTCAGCAGAGACTTACGTGTCAGGAAAAATAATTGTCATGCATCAGCTTCAAACAAGAAGTTGCTGCATGATCAGGTCTTGCTGATGAAGTGTAATTATTGATACTGTGATTCCCCATCCGTCCCTGCAAAGGTTTCCTGATGAGGTTAGTTTATGACTTTTATTATCAAAGTTGATATTGGGAGTAGTTTCACCACATAGCTTTTGATGCCGTGGAAATAATTACTAGATGCACGTTTATTTGCTGTATGGCTTTTGTATTTTAGTTCAGGCAGCTGGGATCTTTGAAGGAAGTGCAGGGTTATTGTTGAGGAGCCTTCTCTATTTCATGGATGTGACTTTGCACTGGAATAGGTGGTCACTGAAATCTTGGGGCAGTGGAGGAGGGACCCATAGACGCAGGAGCAAAACACTTTCATTGTCCTCATTTTGTGTGAGGTTAGGGCAGAGTAGAGAATACTTCAAGGGCTCTCATATCTGTACACAAGCTCTACTTATTCTGCCACATGGCAGAGATTACAGCACAAGCATGATGACAGTAGTAGTTATCATCATGCCTAGATCAGACACCCAATATGGCAAATTACTTTCAAGCATTAGAGACAAAGGGGGATGCTGTAAATGGTGAAGGCTCAGCTTGTCTCTCTGCTTCCACCTGTCTGTTCAGAACTTGGGATCAACTGGAAAACTAATGGAAAGGGAAACTATCCGTGAACTTCTAAAAGAAAGAAAGATCCAATTGGGTCAAACTAATGTTGCTCCTCCTACACCAAGGTAACACACTTCTTGAACAGAGGAGAAGCAGTGGGCACAGCTTTCTTTAAGTAACCTTTAACAACATCCCATAAGAAAGTAGGAGAATGTGGCCTGCCACCCATTTAAAGGTGTGGCTATTTGTGTGTGATGAAGCACTGGAACAGGCTGCTCAGAGAGAATGTGGAGTCTCCTCCTCTGGAGAGATTCCAAACCTGCCTAGATGCAACCCTGTGTAACGTGCTCTAGGCAAACCTGCTGTGGTGGGGGGGTTGGACTAGATGATCTCTAGAGGTCCCTTCCAACTTCAGTGATTCTGTGATTATAAAAACCCGTTTGGAAAACCCTGCTCAGAGTAATTATTAATCATTCACAGTCAGACTGCAAGGATGTATTGAGTGAGATTCTCCACAGTTCTGCTCTGATTTGATGCTATTTGTATTTTCATTAACAATTTACATTACATACGCTGATTACATTGTAGGGAGCACCAGACTTGACCTAACTACTAACTGAGGAGAAGACAATTACAATTCAAAATTAACTTGATCAATTCAAAAGAGTTAGAATGTGATGCAGTAAATCCAGCAGTGGATTTGACAAATGTGTATTTGTACACTACAACAGAAGCAACGATCAGCTGAACAAATACAGGATGGGACAGGACAGGCTGCTGGTGTAGCAGTTGTACAGAAAAAAAAATCTCTTGGGGTTATAGCCAGCCACCAGCTGAACATGGTTTATCCTCTTCCTGGCAAAGAAAGAAAAGTTGTTGTGGAATGTATGAACAGGAATGTGGTCTGTAAGATGAGTGATGTGGTCCTTCTTCCTCATGTGGTAGGAGAAAGCCTTTCTTGGAACATGGTATCCAGCTGCAGGCATCACACCTCATGGAAAATGTGACACAGCTGGAGATAACCAGAGAAGCAATGAGAGGGACGACAGGATGGAAGCCTGGGCTTGTTTCAAGGTGATGGGAGAGATGTGTTTTCAAAGCGGTAAGAGGTAGCTGCAAAGGAGGAAATAAACACTTCCCCTTGCTACTGCAGGTAGGATAAGAAAAATAGATTACAGTGCAGCAGAAGACATTTAGCTTAGACATCCGATGGGGCAGTTGGCCTTGACAGCAGGAAGAGTTAACCTTTCCTAGGCGGGTTGTGGGATCTCTGGAATTTGAGATTCTAAAGAAGTCAGGGGCATCTTATGGGGCTGGTGTGAATGCGGGTGCTGGAGACCAGGCTGACTGAAGTGCTTCCCAGATTATATTTCTTATGCTGCCCTCTTGCAGAAGACCTTAGTATGAAAACCTGAAGGAGTTAGAGAACCACTGTTCTGGAGCACAACGCTGCACTGGCAGAGCTCCTGCGTTTCCTTTTTCATCTTTTAAAATAGCACTTGTGGTAATAACAAGATCCATGGGGACACTGGCACACTCCTGTGGAGTGGCCCATGCCTGCAGAGTTAGTGCGAACTTTCCGACACCACCCAGCGCAAGGCACTCTCCACTCTTCCCTTTCAATTTTGGGGAGTACTTCAGCGCTCCAACTTTTTGAGTCAATGTGTCCCACACTTGAATCTACGTTTCTCTTGTGTAAGAATAAGCAAAGTGGCAGCACTACTTCATATGAATGTGTGTGGGATTAGGGCACGCACTTCCTTGATGCTGCTTCATTGTGTGTATGTGCACCGGGATGATACAGTTTGGAGTGACTGATCCCTTACCCAATTATTGTGGCAGAATTCTTAAACCTTGATCTAAATTTTTGCTGGAGATGGTTTCTTCCTTTGTTTAAAGTGAGTTTTCTGCTTTTATTTTTCCTAAACCAACATTCTAGCTGAGAAGAGAGCAACTAGGGCTGGTGCTGCCCTGCTTGCTATTCCCTGAATAGCTGTGCAGGTTGCTCAGCACGTGTGCAAGACCCTATTTCACTCTGCTGGCCAAAAAAAAGTAATCCATATTCCTGTGCAAAAGCTCCCATCAAGCTCCTGCCTGCCAGTGGAGGGCATTACTGAGGCTTGGGGCAGGGAGAGGGGAAAACTCACTCCCTAACTGCGTACTAAAAATAGGCTTCTGCTGTGCAAACAGCTTTGCTGTGAACTTCCTTCTGGCGTGCAGCCATGCAGCTGCCTTATAGTTTTAAGCCTAGATACCTCTCCAAAACAAGAAGTCACTGAAGTTAAACACAGTCAGCAACACTTTCAATCTTATTACTCCTTGCTGTTTTGCATCAAATTCAGCTTCTTCCAGAGTGCAGGTAGCTTACTCGGGATCTAAGTTTAATTATTTTTTTCACTTAAATCATGGTTAAGACGAGTGCTGGCAATCCCTGAAATCTGCAAAGTTCAAAGCAGGGAGGAGGCCTTTAATCTAAAACTGAAATACTCAGGTGGCACGTCCAGAAAGTGCTTTCTTGCAAAATAAGAACTGCAGTAGCTGCCTGCAAAAGGTTTTTAAACTCTCCAAACTGCTGCTAACTAAACATCCTTAAATCCTCATGTGATGATAGGAAATTGGAAAGTCAGTTCCTTAAATGAGACTAGTTTAAAAAGAATAGACACAAAACTCTCTGGGGAGCTGGGTGGAATGACAGAAGTGATTCATTCAGACCTCAAAGTTTATGAGTTATTTGGTTTTGCCATATTTTCCAGCAATTTTTTACCTACTTACTGGTGCCCACGTTTTGCCCTAACATAAATCATGTCACGTTCTTCTGTACATTTTGACTATGAAGAGTGATTTTTCAATTTCAAGCTTCCTCATTCTTTGTTTCAATAGTTGTTTAGACATAACAAGATTTACATTTTCCTTTATCGTGATTTCTCATTTGTAGAAAGAATATTTTCCAAGACAGAAATAAATCTCTGGATCATTTTCAGCTATTTCACAGGAATCACTGAAAACACAGTAATTTTGCATAGCTGTTTTCCCCCCTCCCGATTTTGTATTGTCAAATACTCAGCTTTTATTTGAACCCGCTGTATCCAATTATCTGATTTGTGCAGCAATTAAACTGATGATCAGTGTCATTGTACTTCACATTCTTTTTAAACTCTCATCAATACCAGGACTACACTAGTCTGTAAGTCTGTAATTTAAGATGTGCTTGGCAGAGGTTCAAAGAGACAGGAGCTCTAGTCTGTCTCACTTCCCCTTGGAAAGCCTTTCTGATGCTGCTGAACAATATTTACACCAGAAGGCAACTGGATTTTGGAAAACTTTTCCAGGCTCTGAAGACAGCAAGCAACCTGAGACTTGGATAAGCCTTGGTGAATTTAAAAACTCTTGATGCTATCACTGTGTAAAACTTGTATCAGCCCATCAGATATCAGAGATTTACAATTTGAGGAGCGGATTTCAATTAATAGATAAAATTAAGAGCAGAGGTTTGGCAAAAAAAAAGGTTATTTGAAGCAAATTTCTCTTATTGTCATCTCTGTTGAGGACTTTATGATATATTTGTGCAATTCTAGCTACAGGTGCTCTGTTCTGCAATTAACTGAGCATACTGTTCGCTAAATAGAGTCCGTGTCTGAAGCCAGATAGGTTCAAAAAACATCAGGCTCACTTCTTTTTCTGGGACTTTCAGCTTTCTAACTGTCTGGAGAGAGGGCTCAGATGAGGTCCTGTTTTCTCTGTCCCAGAAATTTCTGAAAGGGCTTTCCACTGGGTCAAGCAGGACTGCAGGTGGGTGACAGTACACAGAAATTCTAGCTCCCTGCTGCCTGGTCATTTATCATGAGACCCTATAAGTTAATTTATTTCCCCTTTTAAATATAAATTAAAAGCACTCTTCAACTGAACTATCTGACTGTGTCTTCACCAGACATCTCATTCGGCCTTGTACCCTTTACCCAAATCCCGATTCAGGGTCTCGTGTTACTCCTAGAACAGCATTTAATATTTGAGGATCTGAATGACAGTTTTGCCAGCTAAGACCATACAACTCAAGAGGTCTTGCAAAGGAGAGGGGAGTCCTGAGGTGCAATCCCTCCCAGCCTGGCATGTGCTTCTCATCTCCGCTTCCCTTGTAATCTGCCCAGAGAAGATTTCTGACATACTTGAGTGGCTGCCACCATCTGCGTGGGGGGCAGGGGCCTTGGCATGTGAGCTCTGCCACCTGATGCCCCGTCTGCATTGAGCCAGTGCCAGCTGGATCTGCGAGCCTCGGCAAACGCAGCCTCCTAGCAGCGAGTTATCTGATCGGGTTGCTGCCTTGTGGTCTCTCGCTGGTGTTGCTCGTGCTTCTCCCCTGTTGCTGAAACAGCCTTGCACCTCCTTTTGCCTTCTCTCAAGTTTCTGTCCTCGTGCAACAGAGTGCCATGCTGGTGTCAACAGGTTCCAGACTTTAGTTTTTTAACAAATCAATCCTTGCAAACAACCCTTGCATCTGTCCCACCTGTACGTAGCTGTACAGACACCTCTTCTGAGACTCGTGACCCAGCTAGCCTGCTGTAGTTTTTAGAAGTGCTTCCTGGCATTTGCACAGAAGTCCTGGCTCAGGTGCCTGGTGAAAGCAGATGAACCTGCTCATTCCTCAGAAAGCAGCCGGGCAAGGGGGGGGAACCTCACATCTCTCCCTCAATCCCCCTTCCCTGGTGGGAGGACCTCCAGCCAGCACCAACTGCCTTCGTTAGGAGTCATCCAGCCTTCCCTCAGACTTCAGCTGAAGGTACTGTGGTATAAACGAGCTTCTGGTGCAGATTATCCTGGGCTGAAGTCCCACTGCAGGACTCCCTTGGTTTCTTGCTAGCATGCTTTCATCTAAACACTGACTGAAAAAATGGAGGCTTTGTTAACTGAGATGTTGGCTAAAATAAGCTGCTCAATTTAGCAAGAGCGCTTCCCACGCACAGCCCATCTCTCCTTTTATGCCTGTGCAGTCCTAGGAGTTCGCTGCACTTGCGTGTCACAGCGTGGACATCTGTCCACTCCTGCGCTCCCGGAGACCATTTGATTCTGAGTAAGCCAGCGGAGTAACCCGGCTGCCATCAGTCACCTTTATTTTGGTGGGGCTTGCACTGAAATGTGTCAGACGGACGCTTCTGGGTCACCCAGGTATCTTGTTGATGCAAGTGCTGCTGAACGAGGGGATCGGTTACTGGCACAGAGAAAATATACCTCTCACTAATGCTTGCTGCACAGTGAAGGAAGGAATCTGATTTTCACAACCGGTCTTGGCCCTGCTCTTTGTTCTGATTTGTTTTTGCAGGGGATTGCCAGGGACCTTAGGTGACTTCTTCAGTGTGAGAAGGGTAATGCGTGCAGGCAAAGGAGATGGGTGGGAGGAGTGAAAGGAGGTCAGCCTGGACTTTACAGCGTCCTTGCGCACGGGGTTTTTGGTGCCATGTGACAATGTCCGATAACGGCTGGCGGTTCCCCTCGAGCAGCGGCAGGGATGCTGCACACACTTGCAGCAAATGGTTAGTGCAGCAGCTAAAGGCTGCTCTGCAGCAAGCACAGAGCTGTTGTCATGTTAAAAAAAACACTGGGTTTTTTGACCTTTCACTGTGTCAAAAGTCACCAATTCCATCAGGCCACATTGTTCAGTAAGTCAAGTTGAGGTTGAAAAATACCTGTTTCAAAAAAACCCAACCAGCAGCTCCCCTCCTGGTAGTCAATATTGCTCAGACTTCAACCTTTGTGTCAGGATGGGTTCAAACAGAACCAATGTCCTTTGAGCAGGTCTCCTGATTTCAGCTGTGCCTTCCTCCCCCAACCAAGCCACTTCTCCCAGCCCTCCCAGGCCTGGGGAATAAGTTCCCTGGAGAGCAGGAAGAGGAGCAAGCCTAGACCATGGAGCTCTGTGGGGGGAATTTGGGTACCCCGTGTGCTGGGTCACAGCAGCAGGGTTTGGGCTACTCAAAGGCTTGTGTGCTTCCAAGGATATAAGGCCCCACTGCATGAAGTTGTTCTTCAGGTCTGGCAGCACTGAGCCCATGCCAGCTGCTCTGCTTCAGTGACCAGATCTGCCTTTGCTTGTTTTCTGCCATTTTAAGATAATCCTTGTTTAAATTTCTGCAGGCCCTTAGGCTAGCTGGACCTTGGCAGCACCCTGGCACTCAGTAAATCCCGCCGGGCAGGACTTTGGTGTGTCTTTAGGTATGTGTAGTGCCAAGCGCCAGCCTCTCCACTGTGTTGTGACAGATGTCACCATGCGTCTGGTCCTGCCTAACCAGGACCACCGGGATAATTCGTAATGGACACTTGCAAACAAAAGCTGATAAATACCATAAATACCAGCCCGAAGAGCAGCGTCTGCAGCAATCCAGGTCAGCGCTTCGGAGGGTAGTTGACATTTTGTGATAAGCCAGCACTGGGTGTTCTGTAGTAATGATGTAGTTCTTGTGCTAGTGACCATTCCTTGCACTCCTGAATATAGAGCACAATGTCTAATTTCTCCAACCCCCTGCCTCGAGTGTGAAAACCTTTTTCCCACCAAGGTTGACAGAGGCAAAGATGTACATGAAAAATGAAGTTATCTACAGCTCCAGAGGAGTGCATCAGGTCAGAAGTTTTGCTTATTTTCGTTTTGATAAGTAAATTCTCATTTATTAGCCGAGTAGGGAGAGGAAATCTTGGTAAACTCTCATCATCCAGAAGTCCCAGTCATGAGATGAGTAAGTAAATAGACACCACTTTCCAAAATCCATGGAGACTGTCACCACTGAGAAACACTTTGGTGACTAATTTCTGCAAAAGTCAACAAGATGGAAAGCAGGAATAACATTATTAAAAAAGGTGTTTTGCAACTAGCAACATCTATTCCCTATGTCTTTGGGAGGGTGTGTCTCTTGCTAAATGTTGTTTTGGTACATCTGGCTTCCCCTTCCATTGGAAACAGTAGGCTAGAAAAATAATTTTATGCTGTTTAAACTACTAGTCAGAGCGGAGGGATTTGTCTGTAGCCATGATGAAGATGGGATGTTTGTAGGCTAAATTTGTGCTTCAGTGAACGTTTTACATTTCATCTAATTTTTTATGTTCACCTTGATTAAAAATGTTGGTGCTTATCTCAGGACTGGGTTAACATGCCTTGAATTCTCTATTTTTCCCATTCTGTCTGCACAGACTGATTCCTGGTCATGGGGGAGTCCCGCTGGTCTCAGTTGTTAATCTGCTGAAAATTCATTATGCTCTTTGCTCTTTGGTTTTTTAGGAGGCTTGTCTTGTAAAAAAAAACAGCAGATAAATTCTGCTAATTCCCTGTAAGTCACCCAGCAGCAATGGCAAAGCTGGGAGGAAAAAATGAAGGGATTGGTGAACGGGTGATCTGCAGAGCTGACTCCGAACACACTATTCCAAGTCTTTCCAAATGATGAACATTCCAATTATTACCCCCGCGTATCCCACCACTGGGGCCATGTGGTTACCAAGCAGGGTTGTTAAAAGTCTGTTAAAGTTCCACACAACCGCTGCTCACACAGGCCACGGTTCACTGGGCCTGAGACTGAGATATGCCTGACTGGCAATAGAGGACAGAATAATTATGAAATCAGGAATCTACTCGGAGACAAAACATATTTATTAAGTTATTTTGCCTTCTGAAAAGCTGCGCATACCAGAGAAATCAGAGCATCGGCTCTCCCACCCAATGCATCATCTAGCCAGAAAATGTGCGGCTCCCAGACACCTCTGAACCCCCTCCTTTCACCCTGCCCTGCAAACCTCGGCGGCCCCTGGACCAGCAAGAACAAAGTGGTCATCTACTAAATCTGTTGCTGATCTCAGCTAACCGACTTCCTGTATTATCAGCAAATATTTCTGCTGTTGTAAATCTGTTCTTCCCTCCATAACGGGGTGCCAGCAGGACCAGGAATGCTTTGGATCTAGGAATGTGCTGGTTGGCAGGAGGAACAAAGAAATTGCTCACCCAGAAGGGCAAAACAGGACTAATGCTTTTGTCCGCTGGGGAGAAATGGCACAGAAGTCAGGCCAACAACTTTTGCATGCAATCAGAAAGGTGCCGTTGGCTGCTCCTTTTAAAGGCAGACACTGATATCAGCCATGAATGAGAAACGTCTTCAGTGACGAAAATAACTTCAGCTCCTGAAGGACTTCTGCGGTTGCACAGTCTCTTGACAGATAAGCCTACTGTCCAGTAGTGTCAGGCTCTCCCTGAACTTGATGGGGCAGCTGCAGTTCTTCCCAGCCCTCTGGAAACAGGCCAGCTATGACATGTTCCTGATAGCTGCAGGGCGTATTTCATTCGGCTGCTCTAGGCAATTTGATAAAGGCTCCTTCCTCCCACTCCAGAGCTAACCCGCCCAAACTGTGGCTGAACACCTAGTTGCAACAGTACTGCATTTGCTAGGGATCATTCTGTTAGCTTAGTTAAAATTTGCTTAAATTGGTTGTTTCACAGAAAGGAACACTTATATTAATTTTGGCTAATAATGCTAGAAGTAGATCAGGAGTTGATTGCTGCTGCTCTTTATGAATAAAATTAATTTTCAGAATCATTATCCTTTTCATGACACCCAGTATTTCTATGCAGCATGAAATAAATTTTGGTTTCCACCCCTCAAGAGAGAAGGGGAACGTCTTCAGCTGATATGTAACTGTGGACCATAATAAAGCATAGATTTCCATTTGCACCGTTCTATTGTCCTTAACTCCAGACCTACAGGAAAAGTTGCCAATATGGTTTGATTTGGGTTTTTTTCCCCATTTGAGACCACTGGAGCTATCCAGTTGCTTACTGTTTTGCCTCAAGATCATATTTTACCTTCAGACAGTCAAAGGTACAGGCAGCATCTGGAAGCACAGCTCAGCCTTGTCTTACATCAAATGAAAAGTGTATCTTCTATCCACCCCCTGCGTGGAGGTGACAACGGTGCACGGCACCCCTCTTCATTTGTGTGGGGGAAAGTGGCACCTGTTGCTTTCTTTGCCTAGTGAAAAAGGACAGTTATCACCAACTGAGGCCTGCTTTTAAATCAGTTCCCTACTCTGTCAGACATGGAGCAGCATCTGTAGAGGGGTCCCTGCACCATATCACAGCAACGGTTGGTTGCTGGCTGTGACCACACTAACACTGCAAAGGAAAGCAGAGGAGAAAAATCCATAATACATTATTGAGTCAAGCATCCAGGGACCTGACCCCTGCAAGCAACCAAGTGGAGCCCTGAAGCATGAGATTTGGTTACCACAATTGTCCCGACACAAAGCTGTCAGCGTTGTTAGTGTGTCAAGGTCAAGGCGGGCAACCCTGCCCGAGGCCCTGAGCACTGGTGGTGCCCCAACACCCCAGGTACCCATGTGTGTCTGCAGGCCTGATGGGTATTTAAGTATATTTTCCCCACACCCCCAGCTGCCTGTACCCGGGGGCTGGATTTTCCTATGCTTGGGGAGAATGAAGCTCCACCAAATCCTGTGATTCACAGGAAGACCTGATGTGATGCAGATGGTCCCTTTTCTTTCCCCCTTCAAAGTGCACAGAGCCATGGTGGAGGTCAGGCCAGGCCAGGCCAGGCCTTCCTGGGTGATGGAGAGGAGCCTGGGCATCACCCAGCAGGAGCGTTCCTGCCCTGTGTATGGGACATCCGCCTGTGAAGCCCCTCCAAGGATGTGAACACCCGAGGGAAGAGCATCCCCTGTCCTTAGCTTTGGAAAGAGCCATAGCAGCCCCTGCTCACCCCTAGGGATAGGCATCATCTTCCCAGGGAGACACGCGGGGACAAGGGACATCCCCATGGGGATGTCCATCAGCTCTGACGACTCGGGGATGAGTGGCAGCCCGGGGGACACCTGCAGCCCTGCTGGGATGGGGACGGCCCTAGCGAGGGAAGGGCACCCGCGATGGCGCAGGGACGGCCCCAGCCGGGAGAGGAGACCCGCGCCGGGCGGGGACCGCTCCGTACCTCCGGCGCAGCGGTGCCGCCAGGGCTGAGAGCGGCTCTTCGCGCCTGCGGGAAAACGGCTGCCAGCGGAGCCGTCCCGTCCCGTCCCATCCCACCCTCGTTCTTCTCCCCGTCCCCAGCCTTTCTGTTACCTTTAAATTTCTGAGATAGTCTGTCATTTTGTTCTAGATCAGAAAAAAAGGAACCATTGCTTCAATG